>PVKE010024230.1:0-23972 GCA_004027555.1 Craseonycteris thonglongyai | reverse complement strand
GCTCACTTTGCAGCCCTGGGGACCGAGGATCAAATCCTGGCCCCGGCCTGTGTGGACCCATATGCTGAACTGGGGAGTGCCCCCAGTTCGGTTCTCACCGGGGTGAAGACCCTAGGCTAGTTCCTGCCCTGTGCAGCCCCACACCCACCTGTGGAACGAAACTATGTGGAAAAATCAATGATGTACAACTATGGAGACTGTTTGGGGTCCTCCCCCTTCTCTCTCTCTCTCTCTCTCTCTCTCTCTCTCTCTCTTTCTCTGTCAAAAACAATAAAAATAAATCTTAAAAAAAAAAAGTTTTACCTCTACCTGAACTGCTGAAATAACAAAAACAATCCATAATTTCAATGGCTTAGCACACATTTTCTTTCTTTCTCAAGCCATGATGTCTATCATGCTTCAGCAAGTGGTCTGCTCTACATAGTCACTCAGGCACCCAGGCTGATAGAGGTTCCACCATCAGGTATCTACACCTTCTGACACATCCAACTTCACCAGTTGCCAAGGCAGACAAAGAACACTGGAAGGTTTTGCACTAGCAATTAAATGCTTCAGGTTAGAAGTGACACATGTCACTTCTACCCATATGTCATTGACCAGAGTTACATAGCTCTCTGCCTGACTTCAAGGAAGTGGGGAAATATAATTCTCCCCTGTGCCTGGAAGGGCAGGGAACCTGACAGGTGAGTACTAGAAGTTTCTACCACAAGTCTCTTACTCCAACTGTCCACCAAACAAAACCTTATTTTTCCTCCAATTCTCATTCAACTGAAATGCTATGAAGCCTTCACGATCTCTTCCCTGTGGACTTCAGGTTTCTTCCATGCTTCTTCAGCACATTTTTTACAGACAAATATTAAAGCAACTATTATACTGGATTGTAATTGTTGATTTGCATGTCCTATAGAAGAAAATCATCATGCTTTTCCATCTTGTTACCTTCCAAGTTGATAAAGTGCCTCTTACATAGAAGATCTTCAATCAACTTTTATTATATATTGAGTCAATTAATTAATTAATTACGTGTATAACCAAGTGTTACACAAGACCTTCTTCCATAATACCATTACTCGTATATAATTTCTTGGCAATTAAAGTGGACTTTTTTTTCCCCCATACTAACTTTAAATGAATTATACCTTCAAATTATTTTAACTTGTGTCACAAAAATATGCTCTTATTTCTAATTTATTTCAGAGGTCTCTCTCTTTAAAATTCTAGGCTATCTTTTGTAATTATTTCCTAATGTTTGAGAAGCACATCCTTCCACAATTTGTGGTTGGTTTTTATTTGTAACTTTGTATTACTTTCTTGCACCATTCATAATGTCAGAATCCCAATTTAACACTGGATCAAGAGAAGAAAGTAACTCCTTAATTGTAGAAGAAATGCATTTTTTTTACAGTGAACTTACTGATTTTGTTGAATGTCTATATTGTACACATGAATGTGCTTCCCATTGAGAAGGCAGAGAAGACTTAATGGTTCATAAACCCTCAAAGATGACAAATGTAAGGACAATATGATGGTTAAACACAATGATAGACAATAAAGCCATAAGTGACATGCGATTGACATATGTGTGTTATAAGCAAAGTCTTCTGAATTCCATCCACAGAGCAGATTGAGGAGAGAGAAATGAAGGTCAGGAGACTACTTAGAAAGCCATGTCAATAGTATCCACATGAAATTCAGGTCCAAACCAGATTCTGTTCACCACAGTACACAGAGGGTATTTAATTTGAAGTGATTAAATTTCTTACATAAGGAAGATATTTTAAGTGTAGTTTTTTGTATTTAGGTTTATTTTATTCCCAGTATTTTCCACAAATATTAGTATTCATGCATGCATGATTGTGTATGCGTGCAAATTTTTCTATTTTAGAAGAGAATGCACTTAAGAGTAAAAACTTAAATATCTTTACTTGATAGATGCTGAAAATCTATTCTTTTTTTAAGCAGGTGTTTACTAGCCTGTGTTTTTATAACACTTCTTCAATTAAAAGTTGTTTTGAATCAGCTGTCAAAGAGACTATTTTCCAAAGTAAACGTGAGAAACATGAATACTAGCCCCCATCTTTGGGCCAGGTCATTGTGAGACTTGTGTGTAAATGGTGCTATGCTTGTAAATTCATTTCCTATTGAGCTGAATTGGAAATAGATTATTCCCATTCCAGCAGCTAGCCACTTCACAGGGGTATAATATTGATATGAGAGGGGGGGTGGGGAGGGTGAGACGATTGTGTAGCTGCATCCAAATCAACTTAGAACGATGCCAAAAGAAAGAACAGCTTTATCTTCAATTAAATGTGTGCGTAGAAATTACTGTTAATAAGAAATTAAGCATATTATCTTATTTGTATGCAAAAGGTAGCAATAGAATGTTTATTTGTCTAGAGGGAGAAAATACAACACAACTATAAGATTTTATTCTTCTATTTTCAACAATTTCTCCTGTCCTCCAACATTTTGTGATGTTACAAGAGCTAATTTAAAGACTGAAATCACTAGTTTCTAGTTCAATGAAAAACAATTTAATGAATATACAATTGAGCTAGCACAAATGAAAAGATCATAGAGAACCTTAAACACAAATCTTACTTAATAAAGAAATGAAATCAGAATACTCTTCTGGAAAGAGGAACTGTAAACAGTAACACTTCCATCTCTGTGCAAACAAAATTACATTCCATCACATGTTTGAAAATCAGTTAGCTATTTCATTATAATTTCTCAATGTTGAATGCCTAATTATTGTGTAAATTAAGGAAGGATTTTTGTAATTTAACCAAACTGGGAAGGGAAACATTTGTTTAAAATGTGAAAACGGGAAGTGAGAACCAGCCAAGGTCCTCATTTCATTGACCCTGGAAGCTTAAAGATAACAAATAATACAGTTCAGAAAGTATTTACAAAGAAATCAAAAGCCTCCATAATCATTATATTTTATCAGTTGTTCACACACCAAATATATTGGTTTTTAAAACAGTCCCTAATTGTTCAATGACATTGCCCTGTGTTAGAACAACCTCTTATAGAAAATACCACTTTTAAAATAAACATATAAGAAAAGGGATTGCACCACTATATCAGGAACTAAAACAGACAAGAAGTAGACAAAGAAGTTACAGCAGGTCATGCGATCTCAATAGAATTTCTTCCCTTTTCACTTCAATTTTTACAAGCTAATGTGATACACTACAGAGACCCAGAAATGGACATGAACCCATGTCCTAGCTCTGCCACGTACAAGCTATCTTTCTTTGGGCAAGTAACTGTTCTTCTCTGGGATACATATTTTGTCAACTGTAAGTGGAAATAATACCTACATATCAGATCCCTGTAATACTTATGGGTAGTTTATTAAGTGACCGACACTTTGCAAACATTTGATAAACAAAAGCTAGTGTGATTTACCATTTCTTTTTTCTTTATCTCTGGGTAATCACCCATCTTGATTCATCAAAACCTAAATATCTCTTGAGCCCTCATGGTTTTCTCCATATGCACCATCATCTCATTTGCCCTCTGAAATATTTGTCACTTCAGGCAGCAGTCTCTGAACTTAATCTAGAGTGATTTTTAAAAAAGATTTTTATTGTTTGACAGACAGAGAGAAACAGACAGAGAAGGGGGAGGGCCCAGAGCAGTCTCCATAGTTGCACATCATCAGTTTTTGACATGGTTGCATTCCACACAGGTGGATGTGGGGCTGCACAGGGCAGAAACGAAACCAGGAGCCTCCCGCCTGGGAAGCTCACCCCAGTTCAGCATATGGGTTCACACAGGCTAGGGCTGGAACCCAATCCCCAGAGCCCTGGGCTACAAACCAAGTGCTTAACCTGCTGAGCCATCCTGGCTTCCCCTAGAGAGATTTTTAAAGAAGCTTGTGATCTTCTTGCTGTCCAGCTTAACACATAGGAAGTTTCCCATTGGCTTGGGGGATGCATTCCAAAATTGCAGTCTTTGGGATTTAGCATCTGCTGGCTCTGCTTGTCCCTCCAACCTGATTTCTCTTTGCCAGTTTTCACCAGACATCCCAGCACTTCCTTCAGTGTCTGCACTGCAGGTTGAGGAAAGAACAGGAGTGAAGGCAGAGAACAGTGAGTGCGTGGCAAATGCCAGGACGTTCACAATCTCTGTAACTGGCAGGAAAGTGCATACAGGTTTTAATACACTAGAGCAGTGGTCTCCAATCTTTCTCCATTTGTGTACCCCTTTCAAACCCAATTCTATAAATAGTGCCCCTTGTTTTTAGAACAGCTGTTTTTAAATACTGACACTTTTGTTCAGTGCCTATCTTAATGTAAAATAGTGGAAATGAGGTATTAAGTTAGGAAACAAAAACTACTACACTAAAAGTACAAACCACAGATTTAATTTCACAATATTTGTAACAGTTAAATATTGATAATGATGATCAAGTATTTAACAAACTTTTAATTCATTTTTCTTTTTTAATTGTTTTTGAAAGAGAGAGAGAAAAAGAGAGTGATACAGAGAGAGAACTGAACTGGGGGAACTCCCCAGTTCAGCACATGGGTCCCCAAGGGCTGGGGCCGGGATTCGATCCTCAGTTCCCAGCGCTGCAAAGTGAGTGCTTAACCCACTGAGCCACCCCAGCTTACCCTAATTCAGTGGTCGGCAAACTGTGGCTCGAGAGCCGCAGTTTGCCGACCACTGCCCTAATTCATTATTAATAACAACATTTATTTGTGTTACCTGAAAAGTCTATAATTGTTATGCAGATCACTAGTCAATTGAAACTTTGTTAGTGAGATCATTGAGCTTGCTTTGATGCACTTAGTTTCTTGAAATCAGGTTCAAAAGATGCAAGATACAGTCCTAAGTGCAGACTTACGTTAAGCTTGTTGTGGTGCTTATTTTTTATGAAGGTGTAAGAAGAAAAAGCTCTCCCCACTAGTTCAGTATTAATAAATGGCAAGAGGTATTTGAGTGCCTTCTCACTGAGCTGTTCATATTCCTCACTGACATCTACCCAAAAGGTAATAAGATGCTTTCTTTTAAAAATCAGAATTTAAAAGAGAATTGGTTGAAAGTTTGATTAACTGCTCTTTTTTGTGGATTGATATTTTAGGCTTCTTTGAAGAATTATTCATTGAAGGGATCTACAATGCAGTTGTTTTCTTGTCCATGTTGAGGGAACTACTTATAAAAGAACACTTTAAGACTTTCCAAGTGACTGACAATATTCTCTTTCACATTTTGGGATAGGTGCAAGTCATTTTCAGATAAGAACTTGTGCAGAGTTTCAAAAAACTTTAGGTTGACCTCTTCAGTACACCACTTGCCAAAAGTCTAGTTTTTTAATCATTGACTTAATTTTTTCGGTTACTTTGAATACAGTGGTTGAGCTGTTTTGAAGTCCTAAGTTGAGTTTATTTATCGGAAAATAACTTACACATATGCAAGACCTTGAAGCCAATCACTGTCCTGAAACATTGGCGCAAGAGGAACACAATGGTCTTCACAAAACATGTGGACTTCATGTGTAAGTTCAAACATCCGAGTAAGTACTTAGCCATGAGTTAGGCACCTTACTTACGTATGCAAAAGTAATGGGCTGTGAATGCTGTTCATTTCTTCACAGAGCACTTTAGCCCTTGCGCTGTGTGTGACGACAATGTCTTATCACGAGTTGCTACGGATGCTGTGCGTATGACGAGTATGTCTCGTCTTGGTTTCCGTTCGCATTTTTTGCCTCTCCGCGTATTTTATTGTAGTACAGGCGCATGTGGCAATGCAGTTTATGATAAAACACTTGTATTTTATTTGGTGGATGGAGCCATGGTCACCTTCAAAAAATTTTTTTTGACGTAACCAAATTTCCATTTCTTATTTACTCGAGGATAACCCTGAAACTGCTTCGCGTAACAGCAATGAAGTACCCGCACAGCGAAAGGGTTAAACAATCTGGAGTTTTGTGGTTGTGACTTAATAAAATCTACAACTTTTACAGCCTCAGCAAGAACATGTTTCAGTTCACTAGGAAGAGGCTTGGATGCCTTTGTCATGAATGCAGCAGTGACTCCATGGTACTTGGGGAGCTACTTCTTTCATTCAGCTGTGGAGGCCTATAAAACGTGACATAGGCTTGTCTCTGTCAGTGCGCACACCACAATTCAACCAACTAGTGTCCCTTTCAATGAAATAACCATTGATTGCATTAAAAATATCTCCACCTGTGGTATGCTCTGTCAATGGGTAACAAAGCTCCAGGTTTTCCTTAATTTCATTTCCTACCAAGTACCTCACAATCATAAGCAAAATAAAGAAATCAGCAACATCATCAACCTGGATGAAAAGAAGTTACCGGTACTTCTAATTCTATCTACTACTGCAGCTTCAACATCACCAGACAATTCCTGAATTTGTTGAGACATTGTATTGTTTAAAAAAGAGATAGTACTAATTTTTGTGAACATACCATATTCATCCCCAAACATACAAAAAAACAGTATCCTTGATACAAGGAGAAATCAAATCTTCAGCTATGGTGTGGTTTTTACCACATTTAGCTATGTGATAAGCAATATAGTAGAAGCCTCAGTTGCATTCTTTTTTTTATTGTCAACTATATTGGGGTGACATTGATTGATATCAATTACATTGTTTGCAGGTGTACAATTCTACATTACATTGTCTATACATTGCATTATGTGCTCAGGACCCAGAACCAGCTCTCTTTCCATCACCCTATATTTGATGCCCTGTCCCTACTAGCCACCTCCCAAGCTCTCCCACCCACATCCCCCCTTATCCTCAGGTAACCACTAAACTATTGACTGTGTCCATGAGTTTTTGTTTCTTTGTTCCTTTCAGTTTTATATTGCACCTGAGTGAGGTCATATGGTTCTTGATTCTTTCAGTCTGACTTATTTTGCTTAATAAGATGTTTTCAAGGTCCATCCATGTTGTCACAAATTGCTGTATTTCATCTTTTCTTATTGCTGAGTAGTATTCCATTGTGTAAATGTACCACTTCTTTATCCAGTCATATATCAGAGGACACATTGGTTGATTCCATGACTTGGCCACCATGAACAGTGCTGCAATGAACACTGGGGTACGTATATTTTTGCAGATTAAGGTTTTCAGGGTTTTGGGGTAGATATTCAGGAGAGGGGTTGCTGGGTCATATGGCAATTTCGTTCCTAGCTTTTTGATGAATCTCCATACTGCCTTCCACCAGCAGTGTCTGAGGGTTCCTTTTTCTCCACAACACAGTGCTGGAAGTTCTCGCCAGAGCCATTAGGCAGGAAAAAGAAATAAAAGGCACTCAAATTGGAAATGAAGAACTTAAACTCTCACTTTTTGCAGACAACATGATCCTTTATACAGAAAACCCTAAAGACTCCACCAGAAAATTACTACAAATAATAAACGAATACAGTAAAGTTGCAGGATCCAACATCAATGTACAAAAATCCACAGCTTTCTTATATACAAACAATGAAACTTCAGAAAAAGAAATGAGAAAAACAATACTGTTTGCAGTCAAAACAAAAAGAATAAAATACTTTGGAATAAATTAAACAAAGAACGTGAAGGACTTATACATGGAAAATTATAAGACACTATTAAAAGAAATTGAAGAAGATATCAAGAAATGGAAAGATATTTGATGTTCATGGATTGGAACAATTAGCATAGTTAAAATGGCCATATTACCCAAAGCAATATACAGATTTAATGCAATTCCCATCTGTCGTGTCCCGCATAAGAGCTATGGGATGCAAGAAGGGCAGTGTAGGGTTAAGAAAGACAGTAGCCACAAATAGATTGCAAGCAGAGCCAAGCCTCAAGGACTGAGCCCTGAATCAGGCCAATGTATAGCTTTTATTAGTAATTGTACAAGGAAGTGAAACTTATTTTAATCTCAAGGTCTGTGAGTTTCATGCCTGGCAACTGTTTTCCTGAAAGTCCCCATTGTATTCCAACACGTACTGTGCCTTCACACACACGCACAACCCCAGACAATGGAGTCACTGTTTTGAAACCATCCGATAAGGGAGAACAACCAATATCATTTCATTAGGTCTCAGCGTTCGAAGATGCGCCCTTCAAAGAAGCTTTACAGAAATCATTCCTTCAGGTCTCAGCTTTTCAAGACACTCCTTTGTGATGTCATTAGATCAGCCTGAGGAAACAAATGGTTTGCAGCTGCAAGGCAACACGCATCAAAATCCCACAGACATTCTTTTGAGAAATAGATTTTTAAAATGATCAGATTCATATGGAACCACAAAAGACCCTAAATCAGCAAAGCAATCCTCTGAAAAAAGAACAAGGCTGGAGGCATCACGCTCCCTGACTTCAGTCTACTGTTTTTTTTAAGATTTTTAAAATCATTTTTGGACAGAGACAGAGAGAAGGGGAAGGCCCAGAGCACTCTCCATAGTAGCACTTCATCAGTTTTCAACATAGTTTCATAGTTTCATTCTACACAGGTGGGCGGGGCTGCAAAAGGTGGGAATGGGTTTGGGGGCCTCTCACATGGGAGGCGTGACCCTCCAGCCAGGGGCTGAATTGGGGGAAGGCAAGAACCAAACCGGGGGCCTCCACGTGAGAAGCACACTCCAGTTCAGCACATGGGTCTGCGCGGGCCGGGGCTGGGATTTGATCCTCAGTCCCCAGGGCTGCAAAGTGAGCGCTTAACCTGCTGAGCCATCCTGGTTTCCCTGTCATTTAACTTTATAATCATCATTCACCTATGCAGCTTACCTGTACCTAGATAACTGGTCTCTCAAATTTTAATGGAAAGGAGTTAAATATTTTCACTGAGCATTATGAGCTGCATTAAAATGGCATATAACCCATATGAAAAGTAATCTGAGGAGATGCTGGGATGGCTCAGTGGGTTAAGTGCTCACTTTGCAGCTCAAAGGACTGAGGATCAAATCATGGCCCTGGCCCTGGCCCATGCAGACCCATATGCTGAACTGGGATGTGGTCTCAGTTCAGTTCTCTCCAGGGTGAGCCTCACATATGGGAGGCCCCAGGTTTGGCCCCAAGCTCATGGGGGGCAGGCTTCCCATGTGGGACATCTCCAGCTGGGTTCCTGCCCTACATGGCCCACCCACCCACCTGTGTGGAATAAAACCATGTCACAACTAATGATGCACAACTATGGAGACTGCTCTGGGCCCTCCACTCTTCTTTCTCTCACTCACCTTCTCTCAAACAAAAAAATAAATCTTAAAAAAAATGGTAGGGAAGTCAGGATGGCTCAGCAGGTTAAGCGCTCACTTTGCAGCCCGGAGGACCAAGGATCAAACCCCAGCCCTAGCCCCGGCCCTGGCCCGTGTGGACCTATATGCTGAACTGGGGTGTGCTTCCCATGTGAGAATCCCCCAGTTTGGTTCCTGCAGGGACGAGCTTCCATGCAGGAGGCCCCCTGTTCTGCCCCTGTCTCAAGAGGGTACGCCTCCCATGTGGGCGGCCCCCAGCCCAGTTCCTGCCCTACATGTCCCCCGCCCACCTTCGTGGAAAGAAACCATGTCAGAAAACTGATGATGTACAACTACGGAAACTGCTCTGGGCCCTCCCCCTTCTCTCTGTATTTCTCTGCCAAAAATAATAAAATAAATCTTTTTAAAAAGGTAAAAATAAATGCAATTGACAAAAAATTTGGTGATTTTAATATGTGACACAGCATTTTAAGATGACATCTGAAATTACAACAGATAACATTGTATTAGGACAGGGGTGTCAAACTGGAGGCCCGAGGTAATTTTTGTGGCCCATGATGCTCTGAAATAAAATGGAAATAGAAAAAATTGTTATGAAGGAAATCGCGCTTAGGGGAGATCGAGGCAATACCGTACACACAATTCCCTCGTTAACCCTTTAACTACTGAAGACAAGTATACACGTGGCCCAGTGCCTTTCCTGGGGGCCTGTGGGCGTGTATAAACGCACTGACTCAGTTCCGGCGATGTTTGTAAATGTGATGTGGCCCGTGTGAATCTTGCCTGTTGCACCAAATGGCCTGTGTTTTACTTGAATTTGACACCCCTGTATTAGGACATAGATTTCTAGAAATTTTATACAATTTCTGGAACACATATTAATAACATATACCCATACAAATATAACCCAAGGAACTCTTAAATATCACTTTCATTTGACAATGTGTCCCATGTAATTTAACATATCAAATAAACTTGATTAGTTTCATATTTTTCTATTTCTAAGGATAGAAAACAAATCTTTGAGATTTTCCACAAGCCGTTTGGAAAAATCTCGAAGTAAGTTTAAGGTCAAAAAAACTTTATTTAGAATTTGATTTGGGGAAGTTGTAAAAAAATGTCTAAAGTTTTGAACACTGATTAAACAGGATCACAAGTTACTATGAAACAATACCCAGTTATATATTTAACCAAAGGGACAATAAATGGTTTTAAAGGCAAATATAGGAAGTAACACACCTGAGGGGAAAAACCTTACAGTATCTCTTTAAATATTGAGTAGACTCTGTCATCTTAAGTAATCACAAAGCTGATAAAGAACACAAGCACACGTAATTATCCTGATAAGATACAGAATTCGGGAAAGCCGGGATGGCTCAGTGGGTTCAGTGCTCACTTTGCAGCCCTGGGGACCAAGGATCGAGTCCCGGCCCCAGCCCGTGCGGACCCATATGCTGAACTGGGGAGTGCCCCCAGTTCAGTTCTCATTGGGGCGAGACCCTGGCCCAGTTCCTGCCCTATGCAGCCCCGCCCACCTGTAGAATGAAACTATGTGGAAAAACCAATGATGTGCAATTATGGAGACTGTTCTGGGCCCTCCCCCTTCTCTCTGTCTCTGACTCTGTATCTCTGTCTCTCTCTGTCAAAAACAATAAATAAATCTTTAAAAAAATAAAAAGATACAGAATTCTTTCCCAGGCAAATTACTTAACAGGTATATAAAAAAATACTTTACAATAATCCAGGAAACCTTTGTCCTTTTAAGTGAGAGAGAAACTTAAATTGTAAATTTGCATAGGCACACTATTGCTATTAAAGCTAATTTAAAAAACCTTTATAAGGAGATACTGGGATAGCTCAACAGGTTGAACACCTACCCTGCAGCCTTGAGGTCTGGGGGTCAAATCCCTACCCTGGCCCATGCAAAGCTTCTTGCCCCTATGTGGGAGGCCCTCGGTATGGTTCCTGCTCCATATGGCCCCACATCCATCTGTGTGAAATGAAACTATGTCACAACTAATGATGTACAACTATAGAGACTGCTCTGGGTCCTTCCACCTTCTGTCTCTCTCACCTTCTCTCAATAATAAAAGAAATCCTTAAAGAGGATGCCAGGATGGCTCAGTGGGTTCAGCGCTCACTTTGCAGCCACAAGGTCCAGGGATCAAGTCCAGGCCTGGCCTGGGAGTACCCACATGCTGAACTAGGGCAAGCTTCCCATGTGGGAGACCCCTGGTTCAGTTCCTGCCATGAGTGGTCCCACGTCCACCTGTGTGGAGTGAAACAATGTTGGAACTAATGATCTGCAGCTATGAAGACTGCTCTGGGCCCTCCCCTAGTTTCCTCTGTCTCTCTCTCTCTCTCTGCCAAACAATAAAAAAAGATCTTTAAAAATATAGAACAAAAAAGTAAACGAAACCCCTTATAATAAATCAATTCAATTTTCAACAGCTTGATCTTACAAGATAAGAATTCTCTCCCTTTCTCTCTCCCTTTTTCTCTCTCTCCCTTTTTCTAGCATTCTATACCCATTTAGGTTTTGTTCTTTATCCTCTTTTTTTTTTTTAAGTCTAAAATAACCTTTAAGTAATCTCAAAATTGGAACAAAATTACTCCCCTTTTCCCTTTAAAAAAATGTATCCTCACACTTCACACCTTTTGTGAATGAAAACACATCTTAATTTCCTTGTATACTTGGCATACAGTTTTTTCCTTTACCCTTATTATTTCCAGTAGTTTCATTTACATATATGGGTTAGAATTCTTAACCTTTAGTAACCTTAATTTCCAATAAAACCTAAGAAGTAACCAATTGTAAATTTCTGTCACATATTAACATTGTATAATAAATTAGCAAATTTATGAATTCATTATTTCATAATTTCTAAAGATTTATGCCTTTTCATAGTATGATTTTTAATGTGGCAAAAGGAACATGTTAATAACATAAAATATTTTCAGTTTCTCTTTAATAGGAAGCCAAAAGTAGATAAACTTATGTTTAGCAATTAAGATTTCAGTATTTTTTCTTATTTGAAAATGATCTAGATATTCAACAAATATTCATCATTTAAAGTTAAAGTTATGAAAATCTTTTGAAAACTATTTTTAAGCAGATATATTTCATAAGACATAATCATTGTTGCAAAGTTCAATTATAAACTTTTATTTCACTTACATCCATTTAATTCACATTAACAATTGTGCTTGAACTGGCATGAAAATTTCATGAGACATTAAGAATTAATCACATTTTTATGTTATTTTTGTTGACACATCAGACAATTTGCAAAAATCACAGAAACAAAGAACTTAAAGAAATATATGGCTTTTATCCTGCCCTGATGACATTCGAGGTCTGAAAATTAAGTTCACAAACTTGCCACCATGCGCTTACATTGACAGCACTATACAAATAACTCAGTAAGGTTTCATAAACTTGGTATATCAGTGTTTCACAGTTGTGTTCATGTCAATGTGTGGTGGTCTCTTGCTGAATGGCATTCACTATTATTCCATGTTTTTGTGTGCTGTCACAAGAATGTCGGAGCTTGAATTAGAGCAACAAACAATCTTTAAATTTCTTATTAAACTTGGCAAGAGTGTAAGTGAAATCAGGGACATGTTAGTCCAAGTTTTTGGGATACTACCATGAAGAAAATGGTAGAGTACAAATGGATTAATCATTGATCTGAGGGGAGAGAAGCAACACTGATGAAGTGAGGCCAGGGCCGTGAGTAACAAGCGATGAAAACATTGCAAAAGGTCATCTAATTGTGCATTAAAATCATCAGATGACTATGAGAAGCATAGCAGACCAAGTCAACATTGATAGAGAAATAGTTAAAAAATCTTCACTGATAGTCTTGGCATGAGAAAGGTGTGTACAAAAGATTTATTTTTATTGTTTTTGACACAGAGAGAAAGAGAGAGAGATACAGAGACAGAGAGAGAAGGGGGAGGGCCCAGAGCAGTCTCCATAGTTGTACATCATTGATTTTTCCATAGTTTCATTCTACAGGTGGGCTCGGGGCCATACAGGGCAGGAACTGGGCCGGGGTCTCAACCCGGTGAGAACTGAACTGGGGAACTCCCCAGTTCAGCATATGGGTCTGCACGGGCTGGGGCCGGGGCCAGGATTTGATCCTTGGTCCCTGGGGCTGCAAAGTGAGCACTTAACCCACTGAGCCATCTGGGCTTTCCCTCAAACATCTATTAATAGTATAGATAACATAAGCTTATTTGACTAGTCTAAATTTACAGTGTTTATATTTTCTTTACACCCATTAAGTAGAATGCTTTTATAAGTTTGTTTTTAGAAAAATCATCTGGAAGGAGAAAAATATTACATATACACAATGTACACACGTAAACATGCATAAAAGTACAGACAGATGCAAACAGAAATCTTATAGCTTTCACTTTAAAAGTTAGCCACAAAAAATATAGGTACAATAATACAAACTCATTAACTTATAAAAAGATAGTTGGATCTAAATGGTGTTTCTGGCATATAGCACAAGTTGAAGTTACCCACTCACATGGCTAAAGCTTTTTACAAGTATTTATGGAGAAGAATGAAAAATTTTATTTGTCTTTAATAGGTAGTCTTAGGGAGTGTGTGGACTACATTTTGGTCAAGGAGCCTATGAAAAAGGTAGCAGTTTTTTAATTGTTAAATTTATTAGGGGGACATTGGTTAGTAAAAATTATACAGGTTCCAGGTCTACAATTCTACAGTACTTCGTCTATGTGTTACCATATGTGTTCACCACCCAGAGTCAGCTTTCTTTCCATCACTGCACATTTAGCTCCCCCTCCCTCCTCTCCTACCCCCCTCCCTCCTCACCCTCAGGTAACCACTAACTATGTATGTCTATGAGGCTTTGTTTCTTTGTTGCTTTCAGTTTTATATTCCATGTATGAGTAAAGTCATGTAGTTCTTAGCTTTTTCTGTCTGGCTTATTTCGCCTAGCATGATGACCTCAAGTTCCATCCATGTTGCTGCAAATGGCAGTATTTCATCTTTCCTTCAGCTGAGTAATATTCCATAATAAATATGTAAGTACCACAGTTTGTATCCAGTCATCTATCAAAGGGTACTTAGGTTGTTTCTACAACTTGACCACCATGAATAGCACTGTCATGAAGATAGGGGTACATGTGCTTTATGGACTAAGGTTTTGAAGTTTTTTGGATAGAGATCCAGAAGAATTGCTGGGTCATATGGTAGCTCCATTCCCAAATATCTGAGAAATATCCATACTGTCTTCCAAAACAGTTGTACCAATTTGCATTTATACCTGCAGTGTGTAAAAGTTCCTTTTTCTCCACAACCTCTCCAGCACTTTTTGTTCCTTGTGTTGTTGATTATAGTCATTCTAACAGGAGTGAGGTGGTATCTCATTGTGGTTTTGATTTGCATTTTCCTAATAGGCATTTTTTTCATGCCTATTTGCCATTTGTATATCTTTGTGAGTGAAGTGTCCGTTTAGTCTTCTGGCCATTCTATTACTAGATTGCTTGTTTGTGTTTGTTTTTCTTGTTGTTGAGTTGTACAATTTCTTTATATATTTTAGATATTAGCCTCATATCAGAGGCATTATTTGCAAATATTTTCTCCCAATTGATTGCTTTGTTGATGGTATCTTTTCCTGTGCAGAAGCTTTTTAGTTCAATATTGTCGTGTTCATTTATTTTTGTTTTTACTTCCTTTGCCTTTGAGGCCAAGTTCATAAAGTCCTCTCTGAACCCAAGGTCTATAAGGTTAGTACCAATGTTTTATTCTATACAGCTTATTATTTTGGATCTTAAGTGGAGGGCTTTAATCCATTTTAAGTTAATTTTGGTATATGGTGACAGATTGCAATTCAGATTCATTCTTTTGCATATGGTTTTCCAATTTTCCCAGCATCATTTACTGAATAGGCTTTCTTTTTCTCCACTGTACATTTTTTGGTCCTTTGTTGAGAATTATTTGTCCATATATTTGTGGGTTTATTTCTGGATTTTCTATTTTGTTCCCTCAATCTGTATGTCTGTTTTTCTGCCAATACCAAGCTGTTTTGATTACTGACACTTTGTAGTATAAACTGAAGTCAGGGAACGTGATGCCTTCAGCCTTATTCTTTTTTTTACGGGATTGCTTTGGCGATCTGGGGTCTTTTGTGGTTTCATATGAATCTCATAATTTTTTAAATTATTTTTTGAAAGAATGTCTGGGGGGTGCTGGGATGGCTCAGCAGGTTAAGTGCTTGCCTAGCAGCCCCAGTGCCCAAGGATCGAATCCCAGCCCCAGATCATGTGAACCCATATGCTGAACTGGGGTGTGTTTCCCATGTGGGAGGTCCCCAGTTCAGTTCTTGCCATGGTGAGCTTCCTGTGTGGGAGGCCCCTGGTTTGGCCCCCAGCTCAAGATGGCATGCCTTCCATGGGAGAGGCCCCCTGCCTGGTTCCTGCCCTGTGTGGCCCCACCCCTCCCCCCAAGCTCACTTGTGTGAAATGAAACGATGTTGAAAACTGATAAAATACAACTGTGGAGACTGCTCTGGGCCCTCATCCTTCTCTCTGTCTTTCTTTGTCTGTTTCAGTATGTCTTTCTGTCAAAACAATAAAATAAATCTTTAAAAATAAAAGAAAGAATGTTTATGAGATTTTGATGGGAGTTGCATTAAATATCTATATTACTTTGGATAATATGGCAATTTTAACTATGTTAAGTCTTCCAATCCATGAATACGAGATATCTTTCCATTTATTTGTGTCTTCTTCAATTTCTTTTAATAACATCTTATAGTTTTCAGTGTATAGGTCCTTCACATTTTTTGTTAATTTTATGCCTAGGTATTTTATTCTTCCTGTTTCAATTGCAAAAGATATTGATTTTCTTTTTTCCTTTTCTGATGTTTCGTTGTTGGCATATAAAAATGCAAATTATTTTTGTACATTAATGTATCCTGCAACTTTACTGTATTTGTACATTGTTTCTAATAGTTTTCTGGTAAAATTCTTAAGTCATCTGCAAAAAGTGACAGTTTGACTTCTCTTTCCATTCAGATACCTTTTTTTCCTTTCTCTTGCCTGACTGCTCTGTATAGAATTTGCAGTGCTATATTGAATAGCAGTGGTGACAGGGGGCATCTCTGTCTTCTTCCTGATTTTAGAAAAATAGGCTTCAGCTTTTCCCTGTTCAGTATGATATTCACTGAGGGTTTGTCATATAAGGCCTTTATTATGTTGAGATACTTTCCTTCAATTACCATTTTATTCAGTTTTATGATTATAAATGGATGTTGTATCTTGTCAAATGCTTTTTCTGCATCAATTGATATAATAATATGGTTTTTATCTTTTATTTTGCTTATGTGGTGTATTATTACATTGGTTGATTTGAGTATGTTGAACCATCTTTGTTTCCCTGGGATGAATTCCACTTGATCATGGTGTATAATTGTATTAATTCGTTGTTGTAGTCTATTTGTTAATATTTTGTTTAGGATTTTTGCATCAGAGTTCATCAGAGATATTGGTCTATGGTTTTCTTTTCTTTTCTTTTTTGTATGATCTTTACCAGGTTTTGGTAGTAGGGTAATGTTGGCCAGATAGAATCAGTTGGGGAGTACTGCATCATCTTCAATTTTTTGAAATAGTTTGAGGGGGATAGGTGTTAGTTCTTCTTTGAATGCTTGGTAAGACCATCTGGCACAGGATTTTTGCCTTTTGGGGGGTTTTGGATAATTGCTTCAAGTTCTTTACTGGTGATTGGTCCATTTAGGTTATCCAGTTCTTCTTGGGTCAGTCTAGGACACTAGGTAAATTATATGTTTCTAGAAATTTGTCCATTTTTTGTGAAACTTGGTGGCATAATGCCTTTCATAAAATTTCTTATGATTGTTTGTATTTTTGTAGTATTGGTTATAATTTCTCTCCTCTCATTTCTAATTTTGGATATTTGTGTCTTTTCTCTTTGTCCTTTGGTGAGCCTAGCCAGCAGTTTGTCAATTTTATTGATTTTTCCCCCCAAAGAACCAGTTCTTTGTTGCATTAATTTTATCTATTCTTTTTTCTGTTATCAATTTCATTAAGTTCTGCTTTAATTTTTCTTAATTCTTTTCTCCTGCTGACTTTGGAGTTGTTTTGCTTTTCTTTTTCTAGTTGTTTAAAATGGAATATTAGGATGTTTCACTGTGATTTTTCTTGTTTTTTGAGATAGGCCTTTAATTATATAAATTTCCCTTTTATTACTCCTTTTGGTGCATCTCAATAATTTTGGTATGTAGTGTTTTCACTGTCATTAGTTCCTATATATTTTTAAACTCTTTTTATTATTATTTCTTCTTGGATCCAGTCACTTTTTAATAGCATGTTCTTCAGTCTCCATGTCTATGTGATTTTATTATAGTTGATCTCTAATTTCAAAGCTTTGTGGTCTGAGAATACACTTGGTATGACTTCAGTCTTCTTGAATTTGTTGAGGTTTGTTTTATGTCCCAACATATGGTCTATCCCTGAAAATGTTTCATGTGCACTAGAAAAAAATGCATAGTCCTGTGTTGCAGGATGAAGTGTCCTGTAAATGTCAATGATGTCCAATTGCTATAATGTATCATTTAAGGCTGCTATTTCCTTATTTATTTTCTGCTGGGATGATCTGTCTAAAGTTGTCAAGGGAGTGTTGAAGTCCCCTGCTATAATTGTGTCTTTGTCAGATTTTCCTATTGGATCTGTTACTAATTGCTTTGTAAATTTTAGTGCTTCCTAATCAGGTGCATATATATTAATGAGTGTCATGTTTTCTTGCCCTTTTATCATTATAAAATGTCCATCTTTATCTCTTAATACTTCTTTTATTGTGATGTCTGTTTCATCAGAAATCAATATGGCAACTCCTGCTTTTCTCTGAATGCCATTTTTTTGGAGTATTGTTTTCTACACTTTCACTTTGAGTCTGTGTTTGTCCTTGTGGCTGAGGTGTATCTCTTATAGACAGCGTATGGTTGGGTTTTGTTTTTTAATCCAATCTGCTACTTTGTGCCTTTTTATTGGTGAGTTCAGTCCATTTACATTTAGAGTGATGAGTAATATATGAAGATTTCCTGTATCTATTCCTTTCTTTTTATTTATTTGTTGTCCCAACTTTTCCCCATTTATTTTGACTTCTTGATTCAGCTCGAATAACCTCCTTCAGTGTTTCTTGAAATGCCAGGTTGTGCTGGAGAATTCTCACAGCTTCTGTATATCTGAAAACATCTTTATTCCTCCTTCATATTTAAAGGTTATTTTTTATGGATAGTTTATTCTTTGCTGGTAATTTCTCTCTTTTAAAATTCAGAAACTTGGCTCTACTTCCTCCTGGCTTGCAAAGTTTTTGCTGAGAAGTCTGATGATAGCCTGATAGGCTTTTCTTTGAAGGATATATATTTTCCCCACCCACCCTCGTGACTGCCTAAAAGATTCTTTGTCTTTGATGTTTGACATCTTCAAAATAATGGTCCTTGGGAAAAAATGCTAGTCTAGGTAGTTAGGAGTCCCATTTTCTTTTGAATTTGGGATTCTAGTTCTTTCCATAGGTTTGGAAAGTTTTCATCTGCTATGTGTTTTAATATGCTGTGTGAAGACATAATATCTATTTCTTCTGTTACACCTATTATTCTAATGTGTTTTCTAAAGGAGTCAGATAGTTCTTGTAGAGATCTTTCATTTCTCTTGACTCTCAGACTCATCTCTTCTTTCTGTGAAATTTCCATGTTTCTATCTTCCATATCGCTAATTCTTTCCTCCATCTGGTCAGCCCTAATTCCTATGCTGGTTAGTTCCTTTCTCAATTCTCCTATTGTGCCTTTCATTTGCAGAAGTTCCTTTTGGTTCTTTTCTAAAGTTTTATTTTTATTTATTTATTGTTTTTTGGGTAGAGTATTCATTTTGTTCAGAGATTTTCCTATCAAAATAATTTAACTCAGGGGAAGCCAGGATGGCTCAGTGGGTTAAGCGCTCACTTTGCAGTGCCTGGGATCAAGGATCGAATCCCAGCCCCGGCCTGTGCGGACCCATGTGCTGAACTGGGAAGCTCCCCCAGTTCAGTTCTCTCTCTGTCTCTGCCTCTGTATCTCTCTCTCTCTCTCTCTCTCTCTCTCTCTCTCTCTCTGTCAAAAACAAAACAAACAAACAAACAAAATAATTTAACTCTGTCTTGGTACTTTGCAGGCAATTTTTCAGCTCTCTGAGTGTCTTGAGAACTGTAGCCCTGAATTTTGTTTCACTTAGATTATATGCTTCCAAATCTGTAAATTCCTTTTCTGCGGGTGTTTCACTTTCTTTCGGAGGGCTTTGAACCCTGAGTTATTCAATGCATTTGATGGTTTTCTGTTTGTCTGTTTTTGCCCTAGGCATGAGCATGTTTTCCCTCTGGTAGCTTTCCTAGAAGATGGGCTTCTCTTTTTTGACCCTGTTGTCTTGGTCTCAATGCACCTCCTCTTTGGGAAAGTGAGGTGGGCAATGGCACGGTGAGCCTCTGTGATCAGTGCTGGGACAGGCTGGCTGCTGCACCTGTATTTTACAGTTTTCCTGCGCTCTCCTTTGTGTTCCCACGGGGACAGGGATAGTTGGAAATGGCCTGGGTTTGTGTTACAGGTTAATTGCAGCTTGCCTTTTTCATCTTGCTATATAGCAAGTACTAGTTGGGGTTCAGTTGAGGAGGGTGAGTTTTGGGAGAGGGTTAGGGGAAGCAGTCAGTTTCTGTGTCCAAAATTCTGCCTGGGAGGTAAGGGCAGTGCAGTTATGGTGATTTTGTGTTGCAGGGTTGCTCCCCAAGGTGCTGGCTTAGCTGATAGAAGGTGGAGCAGTCAGGGGTGAGAGGTGGGGGGCAGGCATGGGTGGGCCAAGACACAATAGCAAATTCTTCTGTCAGCGTGGGGCTGGCTGACCAGTGTTTGTGCACATGCACAGCTCTGCCAGCCTCCTTTATCCTGAGCTCCCAATCACACCTCTTCCGGGCTTTGCTTTCCCGGCTATGGGTTTTTAGAATCACTGTCACTCAGAAGCAATTTGCTTTTTTCAGTCTGTGCTACTGGGCCTCATGGTGCCAGTGCAGCTGGCTGAGCACTGGGCAGGTGGGGATGGCCAAGATGTAGACTCTAATTCTGCTGGGAGCAGGGAAGCAGGTTGGCCAAAATGGAGGTGCGGCTCAGTCTTTCTCCTTCTCCCCTGCTTGTGTCCACTCCTCTCCTAGGGCTGCACTTTGATTTTGAAAGCCAGTGGCTGGAGAAGCAGTTTCCCCCAGAGTTGATTTGTGTTCCTATTAGTGATGCAGTGCCTGTAGGCCATTGACTCTATGACCACTGAAGTACGGTTGGGGCCCTATTCCTTCTCTGCCTCAGGCAGTTCATCTGCCCCTGCTCCGTCCCTACCCCACCTATGGTGCGGTGTGCTGAATGGGGTCTCAGACTGCCACCACTTGGGTTCAGATTATAAATTGTCCACAGTCTCATGAGGCCTCAGCTCTCATTGGCTCTCAGGTTCCAGCTCGCCCTCGATCTAGCTCCACTTTGGCCTGAGTCCCCCAACCCCTTTCTTCTGCCAGCCCAGGGTCGCATTCCATGGCCCTGTCTCCACACTACTCCTTCTCCTTCTCTCCCACTCTCCCCCTCTCTCTAACCTTCAGGGGTTGTCTTGCATTGAGTGGATCTTTCAACTGAGGCTGTTTGAATTCCCTTTGTTCAAATGTCCCTTCCCAGAAAGGTTTCATGATTCTCCTCTCACACTGCCATCGTTCAATGCCCCACAGTTTGTTTTTTAAAAACCTTTCCTCCTCTGCCATCCTCAGTTTCAAGGGTTGCTTTATCTTTCAACAATTATCTTTTTGAATGCTTACATTTCAAAGACATGGTAAGAATAATATTTCCAAAGGACTGAGAGAGGAAGTAGGCTTTATCTAAGAAGGAACTCAGGGGCGTATTTACCTATTATTAGAAATCTACTGTAAGAATTACTTAAGCTTTTCTTTTCTTTAAGGGGATGAGTCCAAAAATTGTTTTTTTCCGGTGAAGGTCCAAAATATAGGAAGTCCTGGACCTTGTGGGGTCTGCTTACAGAATAAGGAACAATAAATCAAGCCTTTCCATACATTTTCTGGGTCTTTGTCAAAGCTATTTCCTATCAGTATTTATGTAAGTTTTACACCTGCTTCGGTATCATTTGCAGTTTTTGACATTTTTTAAGCCTGATCTCCAGCTACTAATCTAGTTAAGAAAGTGTCTTGTTTTGTGTTTGTATTGTTTTCTCTCACTAGCCAAGGTACTCTTCTATATCTATTTCTCTCTTTTTCTGTTCCCTCCTTTCCTCCCTCCCTTCTTTCTTTCCTCTGTTCCTTTCCTTTCTTTAATCTGATCTTTCCTTAGGTACCAATAGGACAGTTGTTTAGAATAAGCTCTCTTAATAAACCTTTTAGATATGAAAAGCCCCAATCTTCAAATGTATACTTACCTACTTCAATTGTGACTCCAAATCAATAAGCCTTTCTATGGCTTCACCATGGACACATGAACTGCCCCCGGAGAGAGTGCAAAAGATGCAGCCTTCCCAAGATGCAGAGCCACCTCAAAGACAGCCTAAGAAAATGATGACCTTCATTGTCACAAGTGGTAAAGAAACTTTTATGTCCCACAAAGTGAGACACCTTAAATCACAGACCCATTAATCTGTGTTACAAGTAAGGTGACATTGGGATAGGAGTTTTTCCAGTACAAACAAAGCAGTGAAGGTAGAGATAACAAAGGTCCCTTATACACTGGGACTCTTTCGTAAGACGACTCCTCTGAAAGCTGGCCCAGTTGGACAAGCACGATGCTGCTTGTCACTACATGTCTTAGACTCATAGCCAGCTGGCTAGCTGCATGATGCAAGCCTGACAACCTGCATTATTGCCTCCCACCCCACCCAAAATGGCAAAAACTAGAGACAATATTTCCACTGGTTTCAAAGCCAACTTTTGGGTACATAAAATAACACAAATGGAGATTTTTGTCTTGTGATTTTTATCCTTATGACAAATGATGCAAAAGGCAGAGACAAAGGGAAATAAGACTATTTCTGGGAGGCCACAGACTGGTTCCAGTTCATGGCCTGTTAGAAACCGGGTTGTACAGCAGGAGGTGAGGAGTGGGCCAGCAAGCAAAGCTTCATCTGTATTCATAGCCTCTCCCCTTTATTCACATTACAACCTGAGCTCAGCCATGGCATTAGGTTCTCATAGTAGCACGAACCCTATTGTGAACTGCACACGCAAGGGATCTAGGTTGTGTGCTCCTTATAAGAATCTAATGCCTGAAGATCTGAGGTGGAGCTGAGGCGATGATGCTAGCTAGCACTGGGGAGCAGCTGCAATACACATTCACATGAGCAGAGATGTTTGACTGTGCAGAGACCAGAATAAATCAATTGTTTGCAGACTCGTATCAAAATCCTATCAGTGATAATGATTAAAATGCAATAATACAAATAAAGTTCACAATAAATGTAATAATGTACTTGAATCATCCTGAGACCATCCCTCTCCACACCTCCCTCCCCTAGTCCATGGAAAGATTGTCTTATTGGGACTGGTCCCTAGTGCCAAAAACGTTGGGGACTGCTGACCTATGGGTACCCAAAACCAAATTTATAATACAAGAGTTGAGATTCAAAATCTACTTTCACAAATGCCTTTCTCCTGCCGTTATGAATTTGGAAAGAAAAGGACAAGGAGAATTTTTTATCCTTCTCTCTGGGTACTGCAGTCAGATCCGGGTGACACACATGGTGAGAATTCTTGCCTTCTACTGATCTACTGTCAATTATTCTGTATCTCAAACGCAGTCTCTAGGGAGAGTGAAGTGTTCTAGCCTTTTACTGTCCCATCCTCATTGACAGACACTGTGCTTTTTTAGGTTTTTGACTAGAGCTCTGTAATAAAAGACAGATTAACAAGAGGAGAACAAACACATTTATTAACACGCACGTCTTATATATACTTGGGAGAAATGCAGGAATGAGTAACCGAAGAGGTGGCTAGAATTTGGGCTTACATAGTATCCTTAACCAAGAAAAATACATTTTTAGAGGAATGACCTGACAGAAGAGTTCTATACTTCCAAGGGCAGCAAACTGTGGGAAACTAAATATATGGGGGGGGCTAAAGGAAGATAACAGCTAGTCAGTACAGTTTGTTATGGAGAATCCTCTGGTGCTGTCTCAGGGCTAATGAGTATCTAGGATTGTAGGTGATTCACTTCTGTACAAATCTATGTTCTGCTTTCAGACAAATAGGGCAGACTTTTTCATGGATCTGCTTTTTCTCAATTGCCTTCAGCTCAAAATAATACTTATGGCAAAGGGGCAGATTTTCGGTTGGCATATTCTCCTACTCTTCTATAGGTTTTATTATAAAGTGACATATACCTTTAAAAGAACAGGAGAGGAGGCCATGATGGCTCAGTGGGTTAAGTGCTCCCTGCACAGCCCCCGCCCACCTGTGTGGAATGAAACCATGTGGAAAACTGATGATGTACAACTGTGGAGATTGCTCTGGGCCCTCCCCCTTCTCTCTGGCTCTCTCTGTCTCTGTCTCTGTCAAAAACAATAAAATAGGGGAAGTCGGGATGGTGCAGTGGGTTAAGCGTTTACTTTGCAGCCCCGGGGACCAGGATCGAATCCCGGTCATGGCCCTTGCGGACCCATATGCTGAACTGGGGAGTGCCCCCAGTTCAGTTCTCACCAAGGTGAGAC
>PVKE010024229.1:0-23973 GCA_004027555.1 Craseonycteris thonglongyai | reverse complement strand
TAGTAGACTCTGAGAAGATTTCATCTCGCTTCCTTCTGGTACCCCTATTATTCTAATATTGTTCTTTCTGATGGAGTCAGAAAGTTCTTGTAGGGCTCTTTCATTTCTCTTGATTTTCCTTTCCCTTTCTTCTTCCCTCTGTGACATTTCCATGTTTATATCTTCAATTTCACTCATCCTTTCCTCTAGCTGGTCAGCCTTGTTTCCTATGCTGGTCAGTTCTTTTTTCAGCTCTCCCATGATGCCATTCATTTCAAGGAGTTCCTTTTGGTTCTGCTCTAGCTTCTCAATTTTGCTGGTAAAGTACCGTATTTTCCGGCGTATAAGACGACCACGCGTATAAGACGACTCCCTAATTTTACAGTTAAAACATAGGTTTAGGCCTATATTCGCTGTATAAGAGTACAGCCTCGGAAGTGGGGGGTAGTCTTACACAGCAAATATAGGCCTAAACCTATGTTTTAACTGTAAAATTAGGAGGTCGTCTTATATGTCCAGTCGCCTTATATGCCCGAAAATACGGTACTCATTTTGCTCAGAAAATTTCTTGTTGAGGTCATTTAACTGTGTCTGGGTACTTTGCCAGCATTGCGGGAGCTCTCTGAGTGTCTTGATTAATGCAGCCCTGAATTCTGTTTCACTTAGATTTGATTGCAAGTGCGCAAGATCCTTTACTAAAGACTGCCCCTGATCTTCTGGAGGGGCTTTGGATTCTGAGGTGTGCATTGTGTTTGATGTGGTTCTTTTTGCTTTACACATGAGTCTGTTTTCCCTCTGGGGGTTTACCTATTAGATGGGCTTCTCTTTATTTTTTCTTTTGGACTCAGTTGTGGGAGAAGGAGATTTTGGGAGAGGGTTGGGGGAAACAGACAGTTTCTGTGTCCTGGGGAACTTCAGGTTGCTGTCTTAGCTGTTAGATAGCAGGGTAGTAAAGGTGTGGCCAGGGGTGGGGGCATGTGAGTAAGAGCGAGGTTGGGCCTGAGACACAATAGCAGATACCTCTTTCAGCAGGGGGGCTGGTGGTTCAGTGCGGGCGGGGTGCAGGAGCTCCGATCTTTCTCTCCTCCGCCTGTCTGCCCCTCCTTCATTTGTGTCTGTAAGCCATGCCCGCAGGGCAGCACTTGGATGTGCTGGGGCTTGGCAGAGGCCCTGGTCAGCCGTGCAGTCCTGCGTGCAGGTAATGACACTGCGGTGACCCGGTCGGCAGCCCAGTTGTACGCGCAAGCTGCAGTGCCCCAGATGCCCGGGGGGTGGGATGCCAAAAGCCCAGATGCGTGTTCGTGAGCAGGCAGCAGTGCCACAGCGGCCTGGTGTGCAGGGCGCCGAAAGCCGGTCTTGCGCACAGGCAGCGGCGCTGCGGCGGCCTCATGAACAGGGTGCGAAAAGCCCGGTAGCGCACTGGCAAGCAGGCAGCGGTGCCCTGGTGGCCCGGTGGGCGGCACTCCGAAAGCCCAGTTGCACACTTGCGAGCTGGCAGTGGTGCCACAGCGGCCTGGTGAGCAGGGCACCAATAGCCCAATTGCATGCTGGCAAGCAAGCAGCAGTGTTGCGGCGGCCCGGTGGGTGGGACGCCGAAAGCCCAGTTGCGTGCACGCGGCGGTGCCGCAGTGGCCCAGTGTGCGGGGCGCCGAAAGCCTTGTGTGCACAGGCCATAGCTCGGGCGGCAGCCGCTCTATGCTCCCGACTCTGTTGAGAGGGCCGGATTCACTCTAAGCACGTCCAATGCAGCTATGCCCACTTAAGCCCCAGCCCTCACTCCAAGAGCCCTGTCTTCAGAAGGCGCTCCCTCACAGTCAATCTCCTTCGTAAATCAGGGGTGCTGAGCTGTTGTGGGCTGGTGCCCTGCTCTCACCCCGCCTGTCGGGAAGTGCAGCCGCCCTGCTCCACAGTCCCTGTTCCACTTTCGGCTCTGTGATCTGATTAGGGCACTGTGTGCTGTCCCTTGAGTTCGGATGTTAAATTGTCCACAGTCTTGTGGGGCTTCCACGCTCCCTAGGTCTCGGCTTCCAGCCCGCCCTCGATCCAGCTCCACTTTGACCATAGTCCTCCAATCCCCCTTTGTTTTTGCCAGCCCCGGGCCACACTCCGAGTCTCTGTCTCCGAACCGCTGCTTCCCCTTCCCTCTCCCGCTCTCCCCTTTTTTCTCTAACCTTTGTGTGTTGTTCTGCGTTGTGTGGTTCTCTTAGTTGAGGTTTCTTCTCAGGGTTTCTCGTGTGGATTCCCCTCTGTTCACAAGGCCCTTCCCAGGCAGTTATCGGCGTTATCCTCTCATGCCGCCATCTTTGATCTCCCTATGCCAATTTTTAATTGGATTGTTTGTTTTGTCATTGAGTTGTACATTTGTTTATATATTTTAGGTATATTTTCTCCCATTCAATTGCTTATGTTTGCTTTGTTGATGGTTTCTTTTGCTGTGTAGAAGCTTTTTAGTTTGATATGTTCCATTCATTTATTTTTGCTTTCACTTCCCTTTGAAGTCAGGTTCATAAAATTGTCCCTGAACCCAACATCTACAAGTTTAGTATCAATGCTTTCTTCTATACATTTTATTGTTTTGGGTCTGATATTGAAGTCTTTAATCCATTTTGAGTTATTATTAATTATCGTTAATGGTGACAGTTCTTTTTTTGCATGTGGTTTCTCAAATGTTCACTGCCCCATTTACTGAAGGGGCTTTCTTTTCCCCCTGGTATATTTTTCTCTCCTTTCTCAAAAATTATCTGTCCATATAATGTTGGTTAATTTCTGGGTTTTCAATAATGTTACATTGGTCTGTATCTGTTTTTCTGAGTTAGGCCTGTTTTTAATAGTAACTCTCAAGGAATACAAAATTATATTTATCTGGCATCTACCAATCCCCATGGGTGCCAGTTAACTGAGAGTCTAGTGTATTTATATATCACATCTTCTTTATCCATGTACCCACTGATGGATACTTAGGTTGCTTCCATATCTTGACTATTGTAAATAATGTTACAATGAACATATTGCTACATTTAACTTTTCAAATTAGTATTCTTTTCAAGTTAGAGTTCTTTGGATAAATACCCACTAGTGAAATTAGCGGGTTTACTCTGTATCTCGTTATAACCTTTCTTTTAATATCTAACTTGTGTGGTATAAGTATTGCTACCCCATCTTTTTCTTTGTTTGTTTCCATATTTTTCCAACCCCTTGCTTTCAGTCTGAAGGGGGTCTCTTGTAGGGAACATGTGTAAGGGTCTTGTTTTCTTATCCATTCTGCAAACCTATATCATTTGATTAGAGCATTTAATCCATTTACATTTAAAACAATTACTGATAGATATGTAATTATTTCTGTTTTTTCCTCCCTCCCTCCCACTCTCCCTTCTTTCCTTCCTTCCATCTTTAAAAAGCCCCCTTAAGATTTCTTGTAATACTGGTTTGGTGGTAATGAACATCTTTCCCTTTTTCTTGTCTAGGAAGCACTTTATTTGTTCTCTGATTCTAAATGATAGACTTGCTGGGTAGAATAGTCTTGGTTGTAGTTCCTTGCTTTTCATAACTTTGAATGATTTGTGTCAATACCTTCTGGCCTGCAAAATTCCTGTCGAAAATTCAGCAGACTGTTTTATGGGAGCTTCCTTGTAGGTAACAGACTGCTTTTTTTTTTTTAAGTTTTTACCGTTCTCTGTCTTTAACCTTTGGCATTTTAGTTATAACGTTTCTTGATGTGGGCCTTTTTGGGGTTCCTCTTGTTTGGGACTCTTTATGCTTCCTGGGCTTGTATACCTATTTCTTTTGTCATGTTAGGCAAATTTTCATCATTTTTTCTTCAAATAGATTTTTAACCCCATATCCTCTCTCTTCTCCTTTGGGTATCTTTATGATGTAAGTGTTGGTATGTTTGATATAGTCCCAGATGCCTCTTAAGCTCACCCCAGTTCTTTGAAAAAAAAAAATTTTTTTTTTGGCTGTTCTGAGTGAACATTTCCTGATGCCTTATAATCTAATCACTCATTTGATCTTCTGCTTCATCTACTATACCAGTTTCCCTCTAATATACTTTATTTAAGTTATTATGTTCTTCATTTCTGACTGGTTCTTTTTGTTGTTTTCTATTTTCATGTTAATGTTTCCTATCTCTTTGTGAAAGTTCTCCCTAGATCATTGAGCATCCTTCTAACCAGTGTTTTGATTTCTGCATCTGGTAGATTGCTTGTCTCCATTTTGTTTAGTTCTTTTTTCTCCCCCACCCCCGACCCCCCACCCCCGGAGCTTTGTTCTCATCTTTTATTTGGGACCCATTTATTTTTCTTCCCATTTTTTGTTTCTATGTATTAGGTAGAGTTTCTATGTCTCCCAGTCTTGGTAGACTGGCCTTATGTAGTAGGTGTCCTGTGGGGCTCAGTGGCACAGTCTCCCTTGTCACCTGAGCCAGGTGATCCAGGTGTGTCCCTTGCCTGGCTTGTGCATGCCCTCCTGTTATAATTTAAGTTTGGTTGTTGTTGACATGTCAATGGGAGAGACTGACCTTCTGGCAGATTAGTTGTGAGGACCAGCCATGATGACAGTGGAGGAGTTATTGTGCAGGGGCTGACCCTATGGAGCAGGATTCACTTGAGCAGAGTTCTGGTGCCTGCCTAGTGTGCCCTTTGGGTGTGTCATTTGTGGTGGTTGTTGGATGGTACTCTGGCACAGTCTGAAGCTGGTCACTAAATGTGTTGGTTTGGGGGTCTCTTGAGAGTGGCTCTGGTATAGGTCAAGGTCAACTGCTGCCTATGCTCTGCCTTGGGCCACTTCGTATGAGCTACAAAATAATCTGCAGATGGTTACCATTTGTGCTGAGCTTGAAGGTTCCAGAAGAGGCTGAGCTCTGAACTGAGGCTAGCTACCATTAGTGCTGGGCTTGGGGTTGCTTAGCAAGAGCTATGGGGCACATCGAGGCCAGATGCTGTTTGTTTGAGGTTTGTGTTCCTGTGAGAAATTTTAGAAAAATTTGCAGCATAAGCCAAAATAGACTATCTATATGGAAAAGCCTCTGGAAGTGGCTCAGGTCGCCATGCAAGTTGGGTGGAGTGGAGACTCAGGGAATAGTCAGGGTGGGGTGAATGGTCTTAGCTGGGTTGATGGAGACAGAAATACTCAGACACAGAGCCTACCTGTATCTACATCTTGAGTGCTGGGAGAAAGATGCCTCTCCAGCTCTCTCCCTGAAGACAGACAATTCAGTTCCTTCCTATATGTCCCTGGTGCCTTTCCAGCTGCAGCCCAAGCACTGGAGCTCAGAGCAAGTGAGCCTCTCAGTGAGTCCATGTACAGGCTCTTTAAGAGGAACACATGGGAGTCCAGCAGACCTCCGTCTCACTCAGCCAAGAATTCCACTGGTTTTCACAGCTAGAAGTTGTAGTGTCTTCTCTTCCCAGCACTGGAATCCTGGGCTGGGGATCTTGGTGTGGGGCTTAGTCCCATAGCTCCTCCAGGGGGTCTTCCAAGGCTGAGATATCCCTCCCAATTTATTTTATTTTATTTTGTTGTTTTTAACAGAGAGAGAGAGACAGAGAGAAGGGGGAGGACCCAGAGCAGTCTCCACAGCTGCACATCATCAGTTCTTAACATAATTTCATTCTACACAGGGGGTGGGGGGCCACACAGGGCAGGAACCAGGTAGGGGCCTCCCGCATGGCAGGCATGCCCTCACAAGCTGGGGGCTGAACCAGCGGCCCCCCCACATGAAAAGTTCACCCCGGTGAGAACCGAACTGGGGGCCACACCATAGTTCAGCATATGGGTCTGCATGAGCCAGGGCTGGGACTCAATCCTTGGACCTCAGGGTTACAAAGAGAGTGCTTAACCTGCTGAGCCATCCCGGCATCTCTCCAATTTTTAACCACCACACTTGTGTGTGGGAACAGTCCATTCTGTATCTCCACCCCTCCTACCAGTCTTAAGGTGGCTTCTTCTGTATGTCCTTAGTTGTAGGACTTTTGATCAGCTACACTTCAGGGGTTTTTCATGATGGTTATTCTATAGTTTAGTTGTAATTCTGAGGTGGTTGTAGGAAGAGGCAAGTACAGCATTTACCTATTTTGCCATCTGGATTGGAACCCCTAAATCATTTCTTTTTCATTCAGACCTTTTGATTAGGTAAATTTATCATTACACAAGTAGGGAATCTGAGAGTTGGTAGAAGTTCATGATTTAACTTATGCTCCTGAATCTCAGAATCAAACTGACTCAACTTTTAAACCTGTGAGAATTTTCAGTGAATAAAAAGAAAACAGCGTATAGGTTGCTGAGCTATGATGATAAGGGTAATGACTACAGGATATTCATTGGGGTTTTGGACTGTAAAACGAAGACTGAAGCCAGGTTGTTGGTGGAACATACTGGATTAAATTAGGGATTTTAGGGGGAAAAAAATGAAACCCATGCTATCAGTACAGAGATGAAGGATGCTATGAACCAAGGCATAAAGTTAAGAGAAAGGCAACACTTGGGAATGGAAAGGAAAAGGATCACAAGCCTTGATAGATGAAAGACAACATATATTTCTTCCTTTAGAGCTGGTGGAAGATAGATCAAAAGCTAGGTACAGAAATAGATATGATATGTAAAGTGTGCACAGCTGGGGGAAGGGGTCCTAAAAAAAGTCTAGCCAGATGGTCTTAATCTCAGTGCAATCCCAAAGTTAAGTCATTAGCTATAATATGGGGATCGGCGAGTTTAGGAGGAAGTAATTGATAGCACCAAACAAAATGTCATTCTGGGACTATCTCTTCAGGAGTGGGAACTAGTGGGAAATGGGGAGAATGATTAAAAGGAGCCTTTCCTAGCCCCCATATTCTGCAGTACCTCTTTTGTTTCAGGATCAAGTACAAGCCACAATTCTGACAAACAGGTCCTTTACCACCTGGGCTAAGAGTACTCTGGCACCTCATCTGCTACCACCTTCCTTCTCCCCACCTGCCTTTCCCCTGTTCTCAGTCTTTAGAACATCTCCTCTTTGCTCAAAGAAACCTTTATACAGGTCTTTCTGTCTGCCTGGCATACCCTACTTCAACTCTTTTCTTTGGGGAATCCCTTCTCATTCTTCAGGATCAACTTAAATGTCAGACCCTCAAAGGCTTTCCTTGATTATCTTAGTCAGAGAAAGTTAATTTCTTTGCTCAGATGTTGCACAGAATTATGCATAGAAACATGAACTCTGCTATCCAGACTTGTGCCCTTGGGCAAGTTACTTAACCTCTCTGTGTCTAGGTTTTCTTGACTTTAAAATGGAAATAATAATGTGACTCACCTCAATGAATTGTTATGGGGATTAAAAAATTAATGTGGCAAGCATTTAGAACAGAGAGGGCATATGGTAGTTGGTATATGAATGTGTACTATTATCGTTCAACTATTTCTTTAGTCATGCAATTTGTGTTAATTGCTCCTCCATGCTCATGTAGGTCTCATTCCATACTTTTCTGTCAAGAACTACTGTATTGTAGTGTTTCATCTTGCCCCCTCAATTGCGAATTCTTACTGGGTAGGCTTCTGATCTTGTTATTTTGGCCTTACACTGCCTGGCATAAAATAGGTATACAGTGAATGACTGATTGACTAATTGATGGATTGATTGCTACTTCTGGCTCAAATAAGTATGATTTACAGTTGTTTTCAAAGATTCTGCAGAATCTTGATTTGATTTTTCTAGCAACCCCACAAAGGAGACAGAAATAGCAGTGAATTTATTTTTCAATAAATATGAAAAATAAGAGCAATTCTGCTCTGCTTTATTTTACCATTTTACATTACAAAATATGCAAAAACATTCTCATCAGTAAGTCAGATACGATCAGAAGAGATGTGAGCATAAAGAGCTACTAATAATCTTTGCCAGTGAATAAAATGGGTGTGATTTACATTTACTGTTTATAGGAAGAAATCACAATGTTTTGAAATGTACCTATTTTTCTACAACAATTGAAAGAAAATGCCAATGTCTTTTAAAATTTAAGTAAAATATCTATTACCTTTTGAATTTTTTGCAATTGCTTGAATCCAAGGACCGTTATTTTGTTAGTCAATAGAATATCCTCTTAAGATCATAATAGAGTTTTACAACATTTATCTGAACTATTCTCCAGACTTAAGTTTATTAGTGGACTGTAGTTTATTCACCAGATTGCTTTAAAAGAATAGCTGAAAGGGAAGCTGGAACGGCTCATCGGGTTAAGCACTCACTTTGCAGCCCCAGGGACTGAGGATCAAACCCCGGTCCCAGCCCATGTGGACCCACGTGCTGAACTGCGGTGTGCTTCCCATGCAGGAGGCCCCCAATTCAGTGCTTGTCCCCTGGTTCGGCCCCTGGCTCAGCCCCTGGCTCGAGGGAGCATGCCTCCCATGGGGGCATGCCTCCCAGTTCCGGCCCAGCGTGGCCCCTGCCCACCTGTATGGAACAAAACCATGTCAAAAACTGATGAAGTTTAACTATGGAGACTGCTCTGGGCCCTCCCCCTTCTCTCTGCCTTTGTCTCTCTCTGTCTCTGTCAAAAACAATAAAGTAAATCTTAAAAACAAACAAACAAACAACAAAAGAAAAACAGCTGACGAGGAAGCTGGGATGGCTCAGTGGGTTAAGCACTCACTTTGCAGCCCCTGGGACTGAGGATCAACCCCAGGCCCCAGCCCATGTGGACCTATATGCTAAACTGGGGTATGCTTCCCATGCAGGAGGCCCCCAGCCTAGTTCCTGCCCTGCACAGTCCCCACCCACCTGTGTGAAACAAAACCATGTGGAAAACTGATGATGTACAACTATGGAGACTACTCTGGCCCGCCCCCTTCTCTCTGTCTCTCTCTGTCTCTCTCTGTCTCTCTCTCTCTCTCTGTGTAAAAAACAATAAAATAAATCTTTTAAAAAACTGACGATTAATAAAAATATTTCTGAAATACAATTTGTATAAATAGTAATGATCAGGCTGTTCATGGCAGTCACATAATAGCAGTGGTATCAAAATAATTCATGAAGTGTAGCATTGTGGCATGCAATGTGTTACATTATAAACACACAAAAATGTTATAATGTAGTGTGGTTTTTCTTTATTAGACTTTTTTGTTATTTCTTCATATTTCAGTTATTGGAATGGTTTACAGCAGTGCAATTGACATGGACAAACTAAAAACCATAGTTTCTTTTACTCCTATAAGAAAAAGTTGAAATACAAATGAGGTTACTCAATATATGCATAAAGTTCTGTGATAACACATAATGTCCTCTTTCTTCTGTTTTTGGTTTAATTGCTAAGATACATGATATCTTTTCTTTTCCTTTAAAACCATCAAGGTTTTGGTAAGTTATCCATTTATTAAGTATTTCAATCTAACACATCATGTCCCTCAAAGAAATATTTTGATTAGTAATAAAAGTGAACTAATTCAAACCCATAAAACAGGAAAAAAATATATGATATTGGGCTTTCCTGAAAGGCACATAGGGTATAACTGGTGACATAATTGCCATCATAAGTACTTCTGAGGATCCCCTTGAATGGTGAGATGTGTGAGAATCCATTATGTCCACCCTTGAAATCATGGTGCTATCTAATAGGTTTGTCAATGCACTCCAATTCATTTTTTTTTTTTTTGGTGTTTTGTTGTTGTTGTTTTACAGTAGGCTCTCAGTTAACCAGCACCCATGGTGGATGCCAAATAAATGTAGTTTCGGGTTGCTTGAGAGTTACTATGAAAAATAGGCCTAACTAATACTATGCCACATACTATATCATACCATACCATACCACAAACTTTGTACTGCCTTGACATTAATATTAACATACAGTAATTAGAGCAAATTAAGACAAATAATGACAAAGTTAATGTAATACAGTTTTATTATAAAAACATCTTTGCAAATGCAGTATGCAATTTCAGATAAATAGCAGTCAATAAACTTTTCAACTTAATGAAATTCACTAATATTAATTTATAAACTTTAAATAACTTAGAAAAACACATACATGGACAATTAAAACTGGTGCAGTAGGGGTAGAGTGTTTACTGGGTAGACATTGCATCAGGATCATCAGGATCTGATGATGTAGCTAAGACAGGATCAGGAGATGTGGATGTGGATGGTTTGGGATCTACATCAATAGATGATACCATACTGGCAAACTTGCATGCAGCTTTCTTGGAAAAGTGACCCAATATCAGCTTGCTTTGAGGCACTATACCTCTCATGTAAAGTCGAGTTTTGTTGTTCTGCAAAAGTTATTACTGTTTCAAATGCTGCAGTAGCTCTCTGCCAGGATTCTTTTTCTACCTCACACCCATTGTCATCACTCTCTTGCTCCTCTGCAACATTCATTCTTTCATGATTCAAAACAGTTTCTATGGTGTCTTCTGTATTAAGTGCATGAGTTACTGGAATAGTTTCATCCATAGCAAGCCAGTCATCTAAGTTCATCTTGAGACACATTTATTTTGCTGTTAACAGAGTCAACTAACTCACAGATTTCACCATAAACTCTGCTACTGGCAGCTGCACTATTGACTGGAAACCCCTCAAAATTGACAGAGGAGGAGGAGGATTCCACAGACATAACAGCTGGCCACACTTTCTTCAACATTTTCATGTTTCACATCTCACAGAATCCCAAGCACAACTAAAAGAGTGTAGATAGCATCTTTGAGATGATATTTCTTCAGAAAGACCAAAATTTTCCTACCAAAATTAGTCATTTTACACATGAAGTCATGCCTGTAAAACATTTTTAAATTCTGTATCACTCCCTGATCCACTGGCTGGATCAGACTTGTAATGTTATCTGAAAGATAACATACAAAAATGTTGCCATTAACAAGTTCTTCCACAGGAGTATGTGTACAACAGTTGACCAACCATGAGCTTCCTCCTCATCACCACCAGCCAAAGTAGAATTAGGCAGACACTTTCACATTAATCCAGCCACATCTACAACATAAATATGCACTGGGGCCAAGCCATTTTCTGCAACCAATTTACTAAATACATCACAGAATGAAGCTGCAGCCTCAAAATCAGCCAATTTCTGCTCACCTGACAAGTCCAGCTTACAGATGCCATGACATACCTTAAATTAATTGGGTAAGCCACTTGAAAATGAACTCTGACCTTCCATGTTCATTTTCTCATGAAATTTTCTCTTTTTCCTGCAAAATAGGTCCAGAAATATTATACAACCATCCTCCAACCTTTTCAATGAAAACCACTCACATAAGGTCTAATCAAACACTTTCATTTTCGGTGTATAAAGAATATGATGGTTCTCTACACTCTTGTCCCTCTCCAACTTAACATAAAACTATTTTATCTTCTGTGATTGAGCCTTATTATCACAGCTCATTGACGATACGACATTAAAGTTCTCCATGAGCACTTCACAACTCTCATCTATCTCAAGCCTCTTGCATATTTGTGTCTTCTGCTTGAGGGTAAGCATTATGCATTTATGCTTACTTGTAACCTGTTTCAACATTTTTGGGGTTGGTAAGAACACAAAATTTGAATAATAATAGATTCCAACCACCAGTATGTTTACACACAGTGAATTGGTAAGAATGGGAGTAAAACGTGTGGTGCAGGAAGCATGGGCTTACTCACAGTGTGGCGTGGTGTGTCAAGTCCAAACTTACATTTTCATTAGAAAGTGATTCTATTCTAATTTTTATTTAAAGTATTATTTTTTCAATTTTTTTTCCTGTTGTTTCAGAGTGCCACTCTGTAGGAAGAGTAAATAAATAAATTGATATACCAATAAATTTCACTGTCAATATTAGCAACAATACTAGAATTACTACAGATCTTATTTTTTATTTCTCTTTCCAATACTTTTTTCAGGCCTTTCTTCCTTGAGCTTAAATGATGCCATGCCTTACTGGTTGTCCTCTTAAATTCTAATATCACCACACCATCTGAACCCAAAAGATATTTTCTTCTCTAACCTAAATCAAGATCTCAACAACAGGTAGTCAACCACTGCCTCCTTTTCAATTACTTGTATCTCAGAAGCCTCCAATGACCAGACCTTTCTACCTCAATTAATAATACTTTTTTTCTGCTGCTCTAAGTACTTCTACCTCATTCATTTCCTAACGTAAAGCATGGTTCCTTTTCTCCTTTCTTGTCTTTTATTTTGTTCTCCTTTCACCACACTCTCACCTTCCCTGGGTAGTCAGTCCCATGGTTTTAAATCTCATATATGATAATTCACACATTTTTATAAGTTTAAATATCTTGCCTTCAATTATCTTGAATATAATAACACACATTTTTATATGTGGCTTTGACCCTCCTCCTCTCAAGTTCAAAATCAAATATTCAATTTCTTACTCCATATCTCCACTTGAGTACCTAATAAATATTTCACATTTAAGATCCAAGAAAAATGAGTGACATCTGTTCATTGATCAAATCTGTTGTTCTACCTTTGGTCTTCTCCACATCAATGAACGGCACCAACATCCCCATTTCCACTAACATAAAGGTGCATTTAAACCATCAAGAAGAGCAATGTTCATCCTTCCAAAATATATTGTCCTTTTCCTTTTTTCTCTACAAAGACACACTCATTTACACCTCCATAACTTCTCAGCAAAATAACTGCAGCAGCCACCTCTGTGGTCACTCTGCTTCTACTCTGGCCCCTTCATAAGCTATCTCTCACACAGCATCCAGAAATCTTTCTATAGATCCATCCCTGTCCCTTTTCACTACACCAGAATAAGTTCAAGTTATATATTATACACAACCCCTTCATTTTACATATGAGAAAATAACATCCTGCAAATTAAACGACTTGCTCAAGGCCACACATCTAGTTATTAGCAAGCATGACTAGAATCAGGTCTCCTTTCACCCATGCCAGGGCTTCACTGCCCTCAACACTGCCTTATGAAGGCACTTATATTGCTCTACTCTTTAATAACAATAGCTCCTTATATCTATTCAGTATAGGTTGGCAAAGAAATATCACAGAAGTCCAGGCCTGAGGTTATTTAATAAACATTATCAGACCATGATCTTCTCCAATACTAGCTCTGACTGTTTAATGTGAGGGTAATAAAATACAATCTGCAGAATCCATTTATATTTTTATCCTGTCATTAGAAAACTAGAAAACATTGTTTATAGTCACAGATCAACAGACTCCACTAAAAAAAGATCTAATTAAGAGTACAGGCAATGCTCAAAAGCACCCTGGGAGCATTAAATTCTCTGACCCAGCCATTTTGTTCTCTAGACACAGAAAATGGGTTAGTCCAGAAACATGTGAGTGGGTTTAGAGGTGACTGCACATCTGCAAGCTGTTCTTGCCTTACAGAGAGACAGAATAGAAATTGCAAAGAAAGACAATGTTCAACATGAGCTTTAACATAACATCAAGTGTTAGCAACTGATTTGAGAGAAAAGAGAAAGAAGAGTCCACAAAGTAAATTCTCTAGTGGAGTGGTAGTGGGCTATGTGTGTTTTCTACATTTCAAGGAGCAGAGACATACTTCAGCCATGGTGTTATTTTTACCTGGGTATCATGTGGCTCTGTTAACACTTCAGTTCTAGGCTAATTTGTAACTGCCATCCAGTCCTCACACAGTAAGATATAAGACATTTGAATTAGGCAAATCTGGATCCAAATTTCAGGTCTGACACTTAGAATCTATGTAACACTGGACAAGTAGCTTCACTCCTCTGAGCCTGACCCCTTGTCTTTAAAAGATGGTTGTAGGACCCTGTTTTACAAGGTTGTTAGAGGTTAGAAATCATGAGTGGAAGCATCTAGGACATTTAGTACTGACTGGAAGGTCTATCACGCTTTTCTCCCCAAGCTTCACATATAAGGGGAAGAAAAAAATCCACAACTGGTGTGTCTAAATAAGACAGTTGCGTTTTTTGTTCAGAAATATTGCTCAGGAAAAAAGAAGTAGAATTGAGGTAGATTTGCCACTACACTGATGGACCTGGGTCTGTGGGTTTTGAGTACAAAGTCACATAGGGAAGCTGATGTGAAGCAATTGTGCATATCCAGAATATTATACATTTTATAAGACAACTGGCCTTCAAAATGCTAATGTTGTTACTCTTCTAAAATAAGAGACTTAAAAGATATAACAACCAATTGCGTTAATGAAATATTAGTTTAAAAAGAAGATTTATAGGTGACATTCTGGGCATAGTTGAGGAAATCTATATATAATGGTCATCTGATAATATTAAGAGCTTCACTTTATTAAGAGTAACAATGACATGGTGGTTACACAGGAGAATGTTCTTACACTTTGGAAATGCACACTAAAGTATCTAGAGGGAAAGAGGTCTGACGTCTATAATTAATTTAAAATTGTTGAAAAAATACTAGGGGTTGGTGTGAATGTGTGTATATGTGTGTGTAAGAAGTCAATATAGAAAATGTTAACAATTATTAAAACTAGGTTGTGAACATATGGGTTTCCTTGAATCAATTCTCTCTCTTTCTCAAATGTTTCAAAATATTCATAATAAAATGTTGTCTTGGGCCAGGACTGAAAGTCATTTAATAGCCCATGTAAAGAATGCAAGTCAACCTGTCCAATTTCTCCTCATTCATTTCTAGAAGCATTTTTTCTTATTTGTTTTCACTGATGACAGTCACAAGTTCACTATCGGTCATTTCATTTATACTCAACCCACTCTCTCACCTGCTTACTATACAGAAATGGTACATGCCAGCCATCAATCAAACCAACATGATATTAACACTGAGGATGGAAAGGAAAGATAGGTCAAGGCCCTTGGCTTCCTGTTGAGGCTTTACCAAATACACACTGTCCGGTGATAGCTGTAGAACTCTAAATAACTCATTGATTTCACCATTTAGACTCTAATAATGAAACCATTTTAAGCTAAGAATTCAAAGTAACCACTAAACTGTTCCATTTTGCCAGTACTTGGCATTTTAGAAGACACAAAAGTCAAGTTAGAAAACTACTAGAGTTCACTCAAACAAGTTATTAGATTACTAAATTTAAAAAACACGGGAAAATGCTCATTATACAGATAGGATGATCACATTTTAAACAGCCGCTTCTTTATGACTTGGGCAACACAACTACAAAGGGAAGCAAAGAAGTGATCAACATAAAATGAGGAGAGTGACTTTCAGGAGGGAAAAAACTATCATTGGGCCCAAGATGGGCTTTCAGGCTGGCAAAAATCTAATTCTTCATTTGAATCTGCTTTGTGATACAGTGATTCAGAGACTGTTCACCTTAAATAATAAACTAAGCTATGTATTTGGTTTTTGTGGTTTCTGTAACTGTCATATTTTATAATTAAAACTATTTGAAAAGGGGATTGGAAATATATAGATTAGCCTCCGTAGTGGTTCAACCTCACTTTTTTCTCTCATTAGTAAGTAAAGCCATTTCCACTGGATTTTACTCAGAAAAGACTTTATAGTGAGAAAATGCCATTTTTAAAAGTTTTTCAGTCAAATGTAAGAGAAGAGTACTTTCATCTAATAATATTCCTAAATATACTATTAAAACTGTGGACAGGATCCACATATGCCCACTGCATACTACATTTTAAAACACATTTGAATATTGAACAAAGGACCCAATGTACTATTTGGCTTTGGAACCTAAAAGACATATCTGTCTTCAGAGAGTTTGCCATTTAAATAGGTTTAGGTAGGTACTTAGGGTTTGGAATGGCCATAGTGCCCCTTATCCATCTTCTATCAATGGTTCTTTGTTTGAATCACATAGCTGTCTGGCAACACCTTGTCAGAATTGGTAAAAGGCCAAAAGTCAAGACAACTGGGTTCTAGGGGAGCTGATTCTAGGTGGTGGGCACATAATGCAATGTATGGGTGATGTGATATGGACTTGTACATCCGGAAATTATCTAATTGTTACCAATCAATGTCACCCCAATAAATTTAACAATAAAAAATAAAAAAATAAAAAAGACAACTGGGTTCTAGTCACAGTTCTGCTAATAGCCAAGGGATTTCCTACAAGTCACTTCTCTAAGTCTGATAGCTCCAAAAACCTACATTCTCTGAACACTTTTCTACTCTAGCCTCTCACCTTGAAATTTTGATGATAATAGGACAGCATCTTTTATTGAACCTTAATTGACTCATTTACTCCTCGGGTCCTCAGTGGGGTAGTCAAGCTATCACAGCTGGTTACATAGATTATACCCTGGGGCCTAGGACACCCACTTGAGAAGACAAGGGGTGGCTAAACGCCAGCATGACCTCTCTTTGTCAAACCATGCAAACTCTTCTAAAGGAAGAGTCCTGTTTGCCTAATTTACACAAAGCCACTATCTGTACTCATGTCTACACAGTCTACCCTAAGATGTCTTTTCAAGTTGACACAAAGGTGCTCAGTGGGCTGTTGGATGCCCTGATATATGAGGGCTATCCAGAAAGAATCCAGTCATAAATGTCTCTATCTTACATATTATGTGGTTGGATACTTTCCAGACAGCCCTCATAAGTACTACTATTATCCCTGTTATCTAGATGAAGAAACTAAAGTACAGATTATGTAATTTGCATGATCTCATATAGCTAGCAAGTGGCAAATCCAGGACACTAAGCTGGGAAGTAAGGATCCTGACCCATATTCCTAATAAGTACATATGCTATAATGCCTAAATATGTCTATGTCCTTGCTGATTTTCCCTATTATCAGTTGAGTTGTAAAGAGCACTGTTTGTACTACCTTCTCTCTTCATTGTGCCTTTTCCTTAATATGTGAAATAAAAATAAACACCTGAATTCATAAACATGTAAAAATATCTATACACTTACTATCAATTCACTGAATTCATGGGGGTAAAATAATTTTTGTGATGTCACTGGATTTTTAGCTCTAGATTTAAGAAATCATCACAAATGTCCAAAGGATCCAAATTAAAATAATCCTACATACAACTTGGAATGAAAACTAAATATCTATTAATAGGAGTAGAGGGGATGAGAAGGTAGGAAGAGAAGATGCCTCATTAAGGCCATTAGGCATTTCTATAACAAAATATTTTCCTAACTGACTTCCTTTGGTACTTTAAAGTTGCAAATTATGTGCTTTCATAGGAAATCTGTTCTTTTGGCTGGTTTGTGATTAATACAGCAGGTGGTAATTCTGGCACACTGAAATTCCATTCATCACTGGGAGTCAGCAGCCACCATTTTGGCTTGGACTGAAGTGAACATTTTTCAGGCCTGTACTTATCTCTCCTTACTGCTTCCTGCACAAACAATGTGCACATCAACAAGGAAGAAGTCCTGGATTCAGGGTGTAACAAAGAACTATAAGAAAATAGTATAATACTGTACTACAGAGAAATTAAAGAGAAAATAGAAAGGCTAGTATTTATAAACCTAATAGATGAGAACCACGTTAAACCAAAATTAAACAAAACAAAATCAACAATGGGACCTTCTGCCCACATAGAATCTTGAAACACTTTATTAACCAAAAGACTGGGCATAAAAGAAAAAAAAAGGAAAAAAGGGTAATGGGGTTATTGTTAGAATATATGCTATGTTCTAAGAAGTCCTTTGTTCTACTTTAAAACCCCCTCATAATCAAGTCATCTTGAGAGATTGACTAGAACCAAGGATGTTCTGTTAAATACTTAACCAATGATTGGTTCTAGCTAATGGAAGTAGGGGAGCCCTGATGTGTAACACTTGCCAGTCTCCATGGTGTAAAAACTCCCACTACAGTCAATTTCAAGCTCAACCTGATATCACTTAACAGAGAATGAGGAGGAGATGTGCACAGTCTTCACTCCTGAGCCATATGAGCTGGTCTGAAACTACCACCAGGAATTCACGATATGTATCACACATATGAGGTCTGACAATTAAGTACACAAACTTGCTACAGTGCATTTACATTGGCAGCATTGTACAAACGCCTCTGTAAGGTTTTATAACCTTGGCATATTAGTGTTTCACAGCTGTGTTTGTGTCAATATGTGGCCGTGTCTTGCTGAATGGTGTTCATTATTATTGTTGCATGTTTTTGTGTGCCATCATAAGAATATTGGGGCTTGAATTAGAGCAATGACCAAACATTGCATTCTTGTGAAAATTAGCAAGAGTGTAAGTAAACCAGGAACATGTTAGTCCAAGCTTATGGGGATAATGCCATGAAGAAAATGGCAGTGTACAAATAGAGTAAATGTTTTTTTTGAGGGGAAAGAAAGTGTCACTGATGAAGAGAAATCAGGGCACCCAGTAATGTGCAAAACTGACAAAAACATTGCAAAAATTCGATAAACTGTGCATCAAACCATCAGTTAACAGTGACCAAGTAAATATTGATAGAGAAGCAGTTATAAAAATCTTAACTGGAAATGTTGGTGTGAGAAAGGTATGTGTAAAAATGGTCCCAAAGGAGCACCGATGAACAAAAGTACAAAAGAGTTGAAGCTTGCCAAGATGTTTTGGAGAGGCAAGACAATGTTTTGGGCTATGTTATAACCTGGTGCACCTATACAACCCTGAAACAAAGCACCAAACACATAATGAAAGTCAGCCAATTGTCCACAACCAAAAAAGGTCCATCAGTCCAAATCTAGAGTTGAAAAGATATTGCTAACATTTTTTGATATCAGAGTGATTGTTCATTATGAACTTATACCAACTGGACTAACAGTCAACCAAGTTGACTCTTTGGAAGTGCTGCCTGAAAAAGACAAAAATGACCTGAACTTTTTACCAACAGTTTATAACTCTTATATCACAACAATGCACCAGCTCACAGGGCACTAACCATGAGGAAGTTTTTATCCAGTAAACAAACAACTGTATTAAAACACCCTCCCTCCTCACCTGAGCTGGCCCCCAATGACTTTTTCTTTACCCAAAGATAAAGAAAATATTGAAAGGAAGACATTTTGATGTCTTTCAGAAAATCAAGGGTAATATGATGATGGCCATTCCAGAAAAAAAAGAGTTCCAAAATTGCTTTGAAGGTAAACCAGGCACTAGTGTCAGTGCATAGCTTCCCAAGGGGAATAATTTGAAGGTGACCATAGTTATTTTCAGGAATGAGGCATTAGCACTTTTTCTAGAATGAGTTTGTGAGCTTAACTGCCAGATCACATACAGCAGGTTCTCAAATAATACTGTTTCATTCAATGTCATTTCATTATAACTTAATGACATGCCATAGGAACTTAACCTAACAAAGCAATTAACATATGATAAAACTGATTTCATTATAGGATATTTTGCTTAAAGTCAGAGAACCTATTGATGATGTTAAATGAGTACTTACTGTATATTATGAGGCTAACAGCTTTAAAAATGCAGTGTTTTGGGGGAAGCCATAATGGCTCAGAGGTTTAAACGCTCGCTTTGCAGCCCTGGGGGTCAAGGATCAAATCCCGGCCCCGGCCCCGGCGGACCCATATGCTGAACTGAAGTATGTTTCCCATGCAGGAGGCTCCAATTAAGTTCTCTCCCCAGTTCAACCCCTGGTTTGAGGGGTTGTACCTCCCATGCAGGAGGCTCTGAGCCCAGTTCCTGCCCTGTGTGGCCCCTCCCACCTGTGTGGAAAGAAACCATGTTGAAAAACTGATGTCGTACAACTACGGAGACTGCTCTGAGCCCTAACCCTTCTCTCTGTCTCTCTCTGTCTCTGTCTCTCTCTCTGTCAAAAACAATAAAATAGGGGAAGCCAGGATGGCTCAGTGGGTTAAGCGCTCACTTTGCAACCCCGGGGACTGAGGATCCAATCCCGGCCCTGGCCCGAGTGGACCCATATGCTGAACTGGGGAGTGCCCCCAGTTCAGTTCTCACCTGGGTGAGACCCCGGCCCAGTTCCTGCCCTGTGTAGCCTAGCACCCACCTGTGGAATGAAACTACGTGGAAAAACCAATGATATACAACTATGAAGACTGTTCGGGGCCCTCCCCTTCTCTCTGTCTCTGTATCTCTCTCTCTCTCTCTCTCTCTCTCTCTCTCTCTCTCTCTCTCTGTCAAAAACAATAAAAATAAATCTAAAAAAATAACAAAAACAATAAAATAGATCTTTTTGTAAAAATGCAGTGTTCCAAGTGTATTACAATTTCTAAATACCTATAACATTGAGAATTTATGAAATAATTAAAAACAAAGCATAATAACTATATAAGCATTTAAATGCTTGTAAACTTACATGTACTCTTATTTATAAACAATCAAGCTCTTACAGAAACATAGAACTATTATATTGAAATAAACCTATTATACTTTCAGATAACTGCTTCTAATTTTTAGGTTACAGGTAGGCAACAGAAAACCAAGGAAATGATCCCTACTAAATTCCTGAAATTTGGAGCTGTAACAATAATCCAAAGAATAGGTCTTTCTCAAGCATTTAAAAATCAAATATAAACTGACTCTGGGTGGTGAACACACAATGCAACACATAAATGCTGTATTATAGAACTGTGCACTTGAAATCTATATAATCTTGATAACTGCTGTAACCCCAACAAATTTAATAAATAAATTTTGAAAATACATTGCGTATAAAATAAACAAATATAAAAACTTACATTTGTTCTCCTGAGGTAAATATTTTCTAGTTGGGGAATATGCTCATGTTCTTGAAAACTTTTGCCCTTTCTAGTCCTCAATTCGAAAACTTATTTCTTTTCTCTTTATAGGAGAGCCAAGAATTATATGTAGCAAAGTTAATAATTGTCTCCATTCATTAGAGTAGTATAATTTTTAATTAAATAAGTTTGTAGGTAATTAACCAAGTTATAATAATCTTTTTAAATGACATGGGTAAAACTCAGTCCACTTCCAATATAAGGACACAAACTATCCAAGACCTTGACTGTACTGCTTAGGAGATAATAAGTACATAAAACTAGCACAGCAGACCAGTTGCTATTTTCTGCTGGTTAACACAGAGAGCTATTGTTTATAAAAGGAAGAGAGGGAGGGCTAATGTTCTTTGCAACAATCAACAAACAGCTCTGTTCTTTCTTTTTTTTTTTTTTAATTGCTAGAACACCTGCTGCTTTAGTCTTTTCACCCTCTTCCATTATGCAACATGTTGGTTGTGATGGGACTAGGACATGGCATTGCACACAAAAACAAACCTGAGGAAACACAAAGGAGTAGACTCAACATCTTAAAGAGCATGCAGCTTTCCTGTTCCCACTTTCAGTATTGGCAAGTCTTTCAAAGATCTACTCACACCAAATTGGAGTTGTCATTTTACGGCGTTGTGATGAATGAAAATGCAAAGACAGTATTCTTTCTTCACACCATGACTGTAGGAGGTTTAAATCATTATTTCATAGTAATTAGCCTCCATATTTACTTTTTGGCCTACCCAAGAGAGGAAATACAACATGCATATCCATCCTGTGGCCCAAGACAGCTGTGAAAATGGCCCAACACAAATTTTTAAAACATAAGATTTTTCTGCAAGCTTTCTTATAGTTCATCAGCTATCATTGGTGTTATTACATTTAATGTGTTTCCCAAGACAATTCTGCTTCCAGTGTGGCCCAGGGAAGCCAAAAGTTTGGACAACCCTGCTTTACAGCTTTGTAGATATTTTCCATTAGCACAAAATCATGGGACATGTGTTTAAAGATGAGCCAGATTTCTTTGAGAAATTTAAAGTCTGAAAGCAAAAAGAAACTCAAAGCAGGAAGATTTTCTACAAGTGTTCAAAACTAGCAATGATATTTTCCTAAAAAAGAATTTTACAACTAAAAGGAAAGTTTTTCTTGAATATGTATATCCAGCCATGCCTTGGACACTATAAAAAATGCCTAGGATTACAACTGTGGCCACAACCCAGATGTATAGTCACTTTCATCTCTAATTTTAAAAAATACATTGGAGTCACTAATTAGTGACACTCCAGAGAAACACTTCAAAAACTTGGAAAATCTATACCAACCTAAAGGAGGCAGAGAAAGAAAAAAGATGGTGGCATGAGAGGAGAACCCCGATACCTACCTGGGAAGGGACTTTTGAACAAAGGGGAATCCACAGGGGAAACCCTTAGAAACACCCTCAACTGAGAGAACGACACAATGCAAACCAACATCCAAAGGTTAGAGGAAAAAGGGGCAAGTGGGAGAAGGAAAGGGATAGTACAGGGACAAGGATGCAGAATGCAACCCAGGGCTGGCAGAAAAAAAATGGGGATTGGGGGACTACGGTCAAAGTGGAGCTAGATTCTAGGTGGGCTGAAAGCTGAGACCCAAGGAGATGGATGCCCCATGAGACTGTGGACAATTTAACATCTGAAATCAAGGGGCGGCACGCTGTACCCTACTCAGATCACTGTGCCTAAGGTGGAATAGGGACCATGGAGCAAGGGCAGCTGAACTTCCCAGGCAGCAAGAGAGCAGGGCACCAGCCCACCAACCACAGCTCCACATGCCTAGTCACTGGCTTACAGAGGTGGCACAGCTGAGCTGAATAGGAATCGACTCTTAGGGAGAAGTGACTCAAGCCAGGGCTTTTTGAAGTGAAAACAGCAGCTTGAGCAAAGAGCAGAGGATTGAGAGGAACTGAGCCACGCCGCCAGCCACAGCTCGGCATGCCTAGTCACCAGCTTAAAGAAATGGCACGGCTGTGCTGAATAGAGACTAAAAGTGAAAGCAGCCAAGCAGAGGGAAGAAAGACCTGAGCTGCACACTTCCTCCCACACTGACTCACCAGCCCCCTTTTTGACAGAGGAATCTGCGACTGTGTCTCAGGCCTGTCCCAGGTCCTACCCACACTCCCCCACCACTGCCCACACCCTCACTGCTCTGCCTTCTAACAGTTAAGCCAGCAACCTGAAGAGCAACCCCAGGACACAGAAACTGACTGCTTCCTTCAATCCTCTCCCCAAAACTCCTCCCCCCTCAACTGAGCCCTTATTGCAACCTGCTACAGAGCAGAGACATATCAGGCTGCAATTACACCAAAGCCCACCTCATTCTCCCAAAGAGGGGCAGCATTGAGATTAAGACAGTTAAAACAAAAAATAAGAAGAAAAAAATAAGAAAAGCCCATCTTCTAGGAAAACCCTCAGAGAAAAAACACACTCATGCCTAAGGTGAAAAAAATCACATCTAATAAAATGCACACCTCAGAATCCAAAGCCACTGCAAAAGACTATGGAAAATCCTCCGAGAAGGAACTCGCAGAGTTGGCTCCAAATAATCTAACTGAAACAGAATTCAGGGCTACAATTCTCAAGATACTCAGAAAGCTCAGTAAATGCTGGCAAAATACCTAGTCAAAATTATAACCTCAACAAGAAATTTTCTGATCAAAATGAATACCTTACCAACAAAATTAAAAAGTTAGACCAGAACCAAAGGAACTCCTAGAAATGAAAGGCATAATCAGAGAGCTAAGAAAACAACTAACCAGAATAGGAAGCAGGGATGACCAACTGGATAAAAGAATTAGTGGAATTGAAGATAGAAACATGGAAATTTCACAGATGGAAAAAGAAAGGGATATGAGAGTCAAGAGAAATGAAAGAGCCCTACAAGAACTCCCTGACACCATCAGAAAGAGCAGTATTAAAATAATAGGGGTACCAGAGGGAAGCGAGATGGAATTTTCTCAGAGCCTTTTAAAGTAAATAGCAGATGAGAATTTTCCTAACCTATGGAAAAAACTGAAACCCCAAATTTAAGAGGAAAATAGGAGCCCTAGCTACCTAGACCCCAGCAGATCTTCTCCAAGGTACATTGTTATAAAGATGACAAAAACCAATGACAAAGAAAGAATCCTCAAGGCTGCCAGGGGGGGAATATATATATATATATATATATATATATATATATATGTGTGTATATATATATATGTATGTATATATATATATGTATATGTATGTATATATACACACATACATATACACATACATACATACATATATGTATATGTATATATATATGTATATGTGTGTGTGTATATATATATATATATATATATATATATATATATATATATATATATA
>PVKE010024228.1:0-23969 GCA_004027555.1 Craseonycteris thonglongyai | reverse complement strand
AAAAAAAAAAAAACAAAAAAAAACAAAAAAAAAACAAAAAAAACAACAACATAGGTTTAGGCCTATATGCGCTATATAAGACTACAGCCTCGGAAGTGGTGGGTAGTCTTATACAGCACATATAGGCCTAAACCTATGTTTTAACTGTAAAATTAGGGGGTCGTCTTATATGCCCGGTCGTCTTATATGCCGGAAAATACGTAGGTCTGTATCCACAGCAGCAAGATGTTCTAGAGCAAGCTTGTCCAACTGCAGCCAAGGGCGGCTTTGAATGGGGCCTAACACAAGTTCCTAAACTGTCTTAAAACAGTATGAGATTTTTTAATTTAGATTTATTTTATTGTTTTTGACAGAGACAGAGACAGAGACAGAGAGACAGAGAGAATGGAGAGGGCCCAGAGCAGTCTCCATAGCTGTATGTTACCAGTTTTTGACAAGGTTTCATTCCACACAGGTGGGAGGGGGCTGTGCAGGGTGGGAACCGGGCTGGAGGCCTCCCGCATGAGACACTTGCTCCAGTGAGAACTGAAATGGGGACCACCCACATGGGAAGCACACCCCATTTCAGCATATGGATCCTCGTGGGCCAGGGCCAGGACACAATCCTTGGATCTTAGGCAAGCAAAGAGAGAACTTAACGCGCTGAGCCAACCTGGCTTCCCTGAGATTTTTTGTGATTGTTTTTTTAGCTCATCAGCTATCATTAGTGTTAATGCATTTTATGTGTGCCCCAAGACAATTCTTCCTTTTCCAATGTGGCTCAGGGAAGCCAAAAATTTGGACACCCTGCTCTAGAGGTTAGGTCTAGCATGCTTCTCCTTCAAACCAATCTTGACTTCTTATAGATACTGGGCATGTGCAGCGGACTCTAGAAACTAGTAGTTCCCAGGGGTCCAGATAAACTTCAGGTTTCTCCTCATCTAGAGAATCCCTCTGGGACCAGGTTGGTCTGGACCTCTTTTTTTCTACTTTTGGTTCACAGCATGAGAAACCTGCCTAGCTGTTCAGCTGGCAAAGAAAAGCCTCTTCTCTATGCTGCTACTTTATAATATGATTTGAGAAGTACTCTGGGAGCTATGATCCAAAACATCTTGTTCAGAAGCTTGCCTTGCTGCCTTTAAGGTCACTATTTAGACTAAATTTTTTGTGTCAACATAGTCCTCTCCAAATTCTATTTTTAAAATGCAGACATCTCCTTGGAAAGACAAAGGCAAACTTGTTTCCACCAGTAGTTGGGAGAGAGTAGACAGAATAAGAGAAACCGGAAGGGAAAAGTGTGGATGTGTGGGACAATATTTTCCTTCTTTGTCATAGTTCTGTCTCAGACTGCTCTGGGGTCAGGTCTTTCTACACCAGAGCATATTTAGTGCCTACCTGCCTAAATTGACTCAAAGCCCTGGAGTGGGGAGGGGTGAGTAAGGCCTGGCCTGGGAAATCCTCTAACTAGCACTTCTTCCAGGAGACTTCCTTTGATCAGTGATAAACCTTAAATGAACTCTCTTCACTGTCTGTACTTTTGGCCCAGTTAGCTGAATTTATGCTGGATTATATACTAGCTAATCCTGACGTAGCCTCTGATCACTCAGTTAAGCATTTTGAATGAGAAGAGAATAAAGCGAGCAGGGCCAAGTTACTGACAACAGGTAGCACATGTAATAAACTCATGGGCTCTCTAAACGGGTTTTGGGATCTTCGATACAGCAAGCTAGACCAATGCAGAGGCATGCACCACAGTGGGTAATGCAATTAGCTTCAAAGTGAATTGAAATGCCAAATACCCCATTCTAGGTCGGCCTTCCCACATCTTCCTTCACCCAGTCCCTTCGGCTCTTGCCTCCTGATGAATTTGTTTCTAGTTCCTATTGGTCAACATATTTTATTCAAAGGCATAGATGAGGACATTCTCATCACATTTTCCGGTGAGTCAAATCTTCAAGAAAGAGCTAATAAAATAAATGAGAAAATTATCTCAACTATTTATTTCAACAAGGTAACATTTAAAAAGGAATAAAATATACTTTGCGTTTAGACTATACAATGTGTTCACAAGAACAGGATTGGGGATAATGTCACTTGCTGGCAGTTTGTGTTAAAAAATACCTGAATATTTTAAAAAACAGGCCATGAGAAGCACTTGTGAGAGAAACAAATGCAAGGTTAGACTCCCCCACGGATGCAACAAGTTTTGGGTCACAAGCAGTCACAATTAGTTGTACTCTGAGACCATCAGATAATGTGTTGTGCTTCACATTAGGTGCTACATGATGGATGCTGATAAGCTAGAATATAGTCAGAAAAAGATGCATGGGATAAGGTGTGATGTAAGCAAGATAATGAAGAAGACCTAGACCCTCCTTCTCCCCACTAACGCATCAATTCAGCAACGATTTACAGGCAAAGTCCCTTTGTGAGAAATCCAGAAAGGAATTGAAATTTTCTTTTCACATTAATGCAAAAAAACCCCCCACTAAAATAACCCAATTACATATGTTCCATTTGCCATGCTTCTAAGACAGCAAAACTATACAATTTATTTATTTTTACTTATTTTTATTGTGGTAACCTGTCCTTTTAACTTATTGTTTGAAGTGGACAATGCTGAGAGTTGTGACCTCCTGGTCACCATGCCCTTCTCAGACCATGGCTGATACACAAGGTCACTCTGCTCATAAAAAAAAAAAAAAAAAAAAAAAAATTTTACAAATAAATAGAGTTTGTATTTCTGTTTGCGAAAAGATAGAAAAAATGATGCATGGAAGTGTGAAGGTGTCAGAACAACATATCAAATGTGAAAGTTTGAAAAAACAAAGAGAAATGAGGCAGTAGGATATATAATTGTTTAAAGAGAATAATTAAGATCGAAATGTTTAAATTGGTTCATTATAAGAAAAATTTCTATCTGAACAATTAGTTATCCAAAAAGAACTGGGATATTATGTCACATAGAGACCTTCATAACGTTGGAGTTTTAAGTGCAAACTGAATGACCATCTGCTATAGTGTGGCCATATTGTTAGTATAGGAAAATATTTGTCAAATGTTAACTATATGTTAGGCATGCTATAAAAAGAAAGACTGAGAGGTTGGACTTGACTAGTAAATCTGAAATAATGTCATGCAAGATGTTGATCTATGCCCTTTGAAAAGAATATTCTTTTGTCAAATTCTCTTGTGAACCCCTGTGTCAAGTAGATTCATACCGGTACTTCTTTATTGGTGGACCACACAGTGGGTTTAATATTTAAAATTGTGTGTGTGTGTTGCCTGTCTGGAAATATCTAGCCATGTAACCATTCTCATTATATTAACAATGGCTGGAATTTTTGAGGACAGTCCTCATATACACACATACATATATGTATATGAATTTCCAAGAGATGATATATAAAAACAATAGTTTTGGGTGCTAAACAACTTTCAGCAAGATACTGACTAGAACATTATTACTTAGAATACTTGTGTGGGAAACACTGGTCAAAATTTCTCCATTATTTCTTCCAATTTTAATTCCTTTCTGTATTTTCAAAAAGATGAATATTTTTTTGTATATATGCTTCTATTATGTAGTTCTAGTCACCTTTTTCTGGATACTATGCCATTCTATAGAAATGTATTTACCAGTTTGGTGAAAATTTATTTCCTCTTTCTTAGCTCTATAATGTCTTCCTTGACATATTCTCATATTTGCGGTCTAATTCTCTCCAGGGTAATTCACAACACTTAGGATTTTTCTTAGAATACGTTTATAAGACAAAATCCTTATCCTTTAGGAAGCTTCCCAAGGCTCTTTGTAAGGAGGAAAATTCTCTCTCCAAATGTTTAAAAACATGTATCCAAAGGTATGCAATTACTTTTCCTACTTTATTATAGGTTTGTGGTCAAAAGAAGTGGTCATTATCCGTAGATAAAACGAGTAGAGACAAATTTTGTGCATTGCTCTCTTCAAAGTAAAGGAGTCAGAGTATTTCTAGGCAAACACCATAAAAATCTCCTGTATTAACTGAGAAAAGAACTCATTTCTTGAACAGTATTTTTTAAAGCTTAACCTCATGTTTTAACAACCCCAGATGACTTATGTTCCTGGCTTTCTTATTTGTTGGTTAGCTTTCAATGCCTGAATTCAGAGAAATGAAAGATGGAAAAAAAAAAAAAAAAAAGGCCCCGCAGGTCATCCAATTAATTTCTTTAAAGAAATCCACAGAAGAACTTTATGATGTAGTCTCTAACATTGACTTACTTGAGGAGGAATTGGGGGTTGCATTTTTAAATTAGAAAAATTGGGACCAATTTCAATCTTAGGATGAATTTAGAGGCCATTAAGAGGTTCCCATATCCTACCTTTGCTGTGTGTGTGTATACATATATTCATAAGCTGAGCAAATAGACCAAGACACATCTGGCTTTTAAACATTGCATTGGCAAGGAAAAGGAAGTTAAGAGAAACAATCATAAGACCAAAAAACGCCAGTGTCTGGAAAGGGAGCTAGATCTTTATACTCGTCTATTGACCCGTTTTTGGATGTGGGATTTTTCTGGAAAAGGATGTGACTTGGGACAAGTTGCTCTATGCAGCCAAGGGCAATTTTAGGAGCAAAACTCAGCCAGCTGAAAGCCATCACCTGGCAACATCTGAGGAAAGAGGTGAAAAATGGGATCTGGCCGGAGCATCACAGTATCAATTACAGTGCACACTTGCACTGTAACATCCATTTGTTTCATACAGTATGTTCCAGCAATAGCTTCTCCAGATTTGATTTGGTCTCTTTTCCAGGAAAAATTATAATACTAGGTAGATTCTAGTCACACTTTCCTGGATTCTGTGGCTGTTTTACAGAAGGACATTTCCCATTTTTAGTGTAACAACCAGCTCCTCTTTCCTAGCTCTGTAATTTCTTGTTTGGATATTCTCCTATATGATACCAAGTTCACTCCTAGGGGCAAGTTAGGATACTGATAAAGGTCAGTGGGATGAACAACAGCCCCTGCTGTTGTGGCTGATAGCAAGTCCACTGCAAGTATTCATTGTCTTTCTCTTCAATTACCCATTCCAGATTCTCTCACTCACAGTTAGCATATTTGGTGGTCTAGGTGTCTAACTTGGTAAGTGAAATAGAACCCAATTCCTAGGAGTTGTGAGCTCCTGGTCACTATATGGAGAGGACCATGACTGATATACTTGTGCCTTTACTATCGTGATTGGGCAGAGAAATATCAAGATATTCCAATGGCTTATCTGGGCATCAAACACATGTTTCCTTTCTTAGATTCGGAGCCCTACTTTCTCCTGATGAACGTGCTAAATGTCCCCCATTGGGAAAGATGACTTCTTTACTTCTTTACTAGTCTCTTCGTATGGAGAGCCTTGCTTTATTAACAAACAAGCATTTGAAGCGATTGGGTGGCAGTTTAAATAGGACTCTTTTAATGTCCCACGGTGAAAGTGTTTTCTCTACACAATCTAGGATTTTAGACTCACAGATATTAGAATTTTACAAAGGGAAAATATAAATTCCTCATGTGGGATACAAAACATAAATAGAGCCACTCCTGTTTCCATACCTTAGCTTTCAGATCCATGTATTCTACCTATTAGGAATATACTACTATACAATGCTTGGTAGTTTAGGATGTGTAGTGCATCCTGGATTAAATGCATCCTATTCTTGTAGGAAGAGCAGAGTGGATTAGTATGTTCTATTATGAATTAACATGAACTGCCAGGGATTTTTGCTGGTGGAGGGGCCATGGCAGATAGTATATCTGGCAATAGTCAGACAGGAAGCAATGTCAAGATTTTAGAAGAGGGAAATGTAGGATAAAATGAAACATAGTTTATAAAGAGAAAACTAGAGATAATCTAAGTAAAGTTTTAGGGTTCCAAAACAAAATGAGTTCAGGATAGAATTTGCTCTCATTGGAGTTCTGTATTATGGCTAGGGACTGGGCCCAAAACATAAGGATTGAGGAACTGAATGAAATAAGTATTAGTGAGGAATAATCAAGATATTAAAAAACTTGGATGTAGAACAATAAATTACTTGCAGATTTCCTTTATTGACAAGGTAGAGGGAGGGATGAAGATAGTGTTTGAATATACTACTACTACTGCTGCTGCTCTGTAAGTACACAACAATAACTGCATTCTAATATGGATACTTTTACAACTGTATAAAAATATGGCTGCATGAATTCCAAACCCAGTTGAACATGAAAGCTAAAAATATAAATTTTCCTTAAACCAAATGTACTTCCCTGACCTAGTCTTCTTAAACTGCATACTTCATCAGCATAGGCATGGCATGGTGGTGAGAAGAGGAAGAATGGGGTGAGTACAGGTTGACCAGTGCTATCAACAGTTTCTGACTCTATGTCCTGAAGGCTTCTTTCAAGCTATAAGTGGGAATCCCAATGGAGGCATACCCAGAGTATAATACATTACAATAACAGTTAATGGTACTATATAAAATAGCAATAGAAATAGCTAACAATTATTAAGAACCTACTCTATGCCAGACAGTGTTTTGTGCACCTTACATGTATTTATTTATTTAATGTTTACAAAATTGCTAAGGTCAGTACTAGAATCATCTTATTTTACAGATAAGCAAACTGAGGCTCAGTGAGATTAACTTCTGCAAGAATGACACAGTTCTAAGTGGTAGAGCTGAGAGAGCTACTTCCAAAGTCCTTAATATCAAATACTATGTTACTATGTTAAAATGCTAAATTGATTTTATGGGATGGTAGCACAGCATTCTGCCTGTGTTTAAACATTCCTTTGTTCCTAGAAAGTGCTACTCTGCAAAACGCCTTATAAAGAGGGTGAAAGGGGAAGAAAATAACACCTGGGACCTATCATTTTAGATCTGAAAAACTAGATTATATAAAAGAAGTTAATAGAACTAAGAACGTGGCTACCCTGAAATTTTGACTAAGGTGCAAATTACATTAGACATAGCTTTACCAGATTGGAAAGTGTGACTATTCATAATGGGAAGTCAGTACCAATACATACAGACCCTTTGTGCATAACCCTTTTTTTAAAAAAGGCTTAAAAGTTAGATTTAATGAGGTCAGTAAAAGTGAATTTCTCAAGAGAATAGAATTATCTGCCTTTGGAACAATCACTTAGTTTCTCAGCTCACAAATTCCTAAATGTTAAACAAGGAGATCGAATTAGGGTATTGCTGAACTGCTTACCAGCTCAAAAATGATGAATCTAGTACTGTGTAATGAATAAAACAAGAGGTCTGGAGCTAGAAGATCCTGGTCCCACTCTTTGCCACCTGAAGGATTGTCATAGGTCTGGCTCCCTGGGCCACAGACTCTAAGACTCAAAGATTTGTGTGCAGGTGTGTTATTGGGGAGTACTCTTAGGTATAACATATAAGAGGGAATAGGGGAGTAGGACTAGGCAGAGTGAGTATTTGAAATATTATGCAATTAAAATAAATGTGTCAGCCATTTCTACTGGGAAACACAGAGCCTGGGATGACCATTCAGAGTACTTCTACCTGATTTAATAGGCTTTTAGCCAACATGGAGTCTCAGAAATGGGAATAACCTTCTCTTCAGAAACAACTAAAGAAATAGACAATATATATAAAACAATAGTTTTCAAGGCAATGGACCTAAGAAAACTTATCCATCCACTCACAGATGGGAAACAAACAAAGTGAGTCCTATGATTGTCCTAGCTTATTGCCTGACGAGATTTTTCCAGGCCATGCTTCAGGGAGGGGGGACCAGGATGAAACCCAGTGGTTATTTTGAGTTGAGATGGAGTTTATAGTCTTGGGAGAATATGGTGGCTGAAGTTCATATGACAAAATACTGCAGAGGACAGAGCTATAGAGAAAGGGATCTCTGGATATCTGTGGAAGGCACCTTTCATGTCTATAGCAGAGAACTGATTGGCACATTTATGTGAAGAAATGACCATCCAAGGAGAATAGAGGAAACAGTAGCTGGCACTAACTCAAGGCTGGGATTATTGCCTATTCCTACCACCTAGTCATGTGACATTAGTTATAGTACCCAGAAGATCTTGCCATAGTAGGAGGGAAATAACTGGTTCTAGACTAAATATTATATTGGTTCCACTTTAAAAGCATGAATTAAAATGATCACCCTTTCCCCCAAGTGATTTAACTGCATCCCAGAACAAAGCTTAAGGATACTTATAGAAATATGGGAATATTCAACACAAAAAAGGGTAAAATGCACAATGTCTTGCATCAAATAAAGATTATCAGAAATTCAGAGAAGGAGAAAATTATGATTTATAATGAGTAGAAAAATCAAACAATTAAAACCAACCTGAGAGTGATACAGATATCAGAAATAGCAGATAAGGACATTAAAATAGTTATCACAACAATATTCAAGATGTTAAAAATGTTGAGACATGGAAAATATGAAAACACCTAAATCAAATTTCTAGAGATAAAAACTAAAATGTATGAGATGAGAAATACATTAAATAGGATTCATAGTCAATTAGATATTGCTGAAGGTAAAGTTAGTAAACTTTTGACACATTAATAGGAAGTGTCAAAAAGGAAATACATGGAAAAAGAAATAATATCAGGGAACTATAGGGCAACTTCAAATGACCTAATGTATATGCTATTGCAGTGTCCAAAGAAGACTAGGAATGAAGGAAAATACTTGAAGGAATAATGACAGAAATTTTTCTATATTGAATGTAATCTAAGAAGTTCAATAAATCCCGGTAACAAGAAAAATAAGAAAAATCACAACAAGGTACATTGTAATCAACTTAGTCAAAACCAATGATAAAGAGAAAAACCTTGGAAGTAGCCAGAGATAAAGGATAGAGTACATAGAGAGAAATAAAGATAAGAATTACAACATATTTTTTATTTGAAATTATGTAAGCTAAAAGACAGTGAAGCAACATCTTAAAAGAATTAAAAGAAAAAACGGGCAACATAGAATTCTGTATACAAGAAAAATATCTTTCAAATAGGAAGACAAACTTTCAAAACGTAAAGGATCCAATAGACCTGCACTGTGAGAAATATTAAAGGAAATAATTCAGGTAGAAGAAAAATGACATCAGATGGAAATCTGGATGTTCACAAGAGAATGAGGAGCACTAGAAGTGAAAACTATGGGCAAATATTATATATGAGATTTTATGTATTATGTAAACATTTTTAAAAATATTGACTGTTTAAAGCAAAAACAATAAAAATGTACTATGGGATCTATGATATATATAGAGGTAAAAAACAATTGAATTGCTTAGACCATTTACACACGACATTACTGAGATAGGTTTAAGTCTACCTTGCCATTTGTTTTTCATTTTTCTCTTCCTTTTTTTGGTTCCCGTTTTTCTTCACATTTTGCCTTCTTTTAGATTACTTGACACTGATACATAAGAGATGGGAAACAAAAGAGGTGAGCCCTATAGTGTCTCGACTTACTTCCTGGAGAGTTTTGAAGACATGGGACAGAAATGAAACCCAGGTAGATTCTGTGCCTTCTAAATTGAAGAGACAGAGCTGGGAGTCCAGAGAGGTGCCTAACAATTTTAGAGAAGGGTATCAGAGAGGACAAGGACGTTTACAGAGAGAGCTCTAGAGATTTGTAGAGAGTTGCACTCAAGTCCTTAGCTGGGAAATTATCAGCTGCCTATTTCTGGTGGCCAAGGGCATAATTCTTCAGTGTGAGTGGCGCCAGACTTTTTAATTCTTTTAAAATGTTGATACACTGTCTTTTATCCTGTGTCTACTATAATGTCTTCTGAAAGATACTTCCCTGAGTCTCAATTTTACCATCTATTATATATTATCCATCTTCTAAGTTGTTGAAAGTTCTAATGAGTATGCAAAAGAGCTTAGAAAATTCCAAAACACTCATCATTGTGTTAATATGACAACTGTTTAAATTATACAACACACATTATTATGATGAATCAAACAGTTTCAGGAGTGGGTGATCACTTCCAGGCATGAGTAGTCTGTTGTTTATTCAACTGTGAATAATCTTTTTCTTTTTAAAATATTTATTTATTTATTTATTTATTTATTTATTTAATTGTTTTGTTTTGTTTTTTGACACACACACACACACACACACACAGAGAGAGAGAGTGAGAGAGAGAGAGAGAGAGAGAGAGAGAGAGAGAGATACAGGGACAGAGAACTGAACTGGGGGAGCTCCCAGTTCAGCACATGGTTCCACACAGGCCGGGGCCAGGATTCGATCCTTGGTCCCTGGCGCTGCAAAGTGAGTGCATAACCCACTGAGCCATCCCGGCTTCCCCAACTGTGAATAATCTTTTGGACAAGGCTATATGGAAAGAAAAATTACATGTACGCTGTTTGCCTTCAAAGAAATTACCGTAATGCAAACAAATATACATAAAAAGAAACTTTAGCCAAAACACAAATTGAATAATAGTATTGTGCTTGACTCTTTACATAAATTCTCAGAGGGCTGGATACTGGCTTGAGTATTGTGATGGGAGCTGGGTAGATTTAAACATCCCTGGAGTTTTGCTCAGATTTTGAAGATGAAAGATACTCCACTAGAGAGATGAAGGCAGTGGGTCTACCAGAAGTAATGGCTATACACAAGTTCTCATGGCAGAAAAGAGCAAGGTTGGACTTGGGGTTGAGACGTCCTGACCTTTGTCCCTAACTACCAACTAGGAAAACTCTGGAGCTTCATTTTTTCCTCAGCAAATCAGGCTGAAGGAGCTCTAGCGTCTTCTGGCTTCAAAATGCCATAATTGCATCATTTAAGATCTCTGGTGATTCCGAAACGTATTTTCTTGGCCCAAGTTGGAAGTAAAACTGTGGCATCTGAGGAAATAACGGTCGGGTGAGGGCGATGAGCCAAGATAGAGAGTCAAAAATCCACACTGACAGGGATGTGGGGATAGCTCAGCGAAGCCTGGGTTTTGATTCCCAGCCGGGCCTGTGTAAACCCGTATGCTGAACTTCGATGCAACTGGTAACCGCTGAGATGCTACTGTAGCGAAGGTTCTCGACTCCCATGCGTGAGGCCCCCAGTTCAGTTCCCAGCCTGAGCAGCCCCACATCCACCTGTGTGAAATGAAACGATGTTACAACTAATGATGAACAAGTATGGAGACTGCTTTGGGCCCTCCACACTTCTCTCTCTCTCTCTCTCTCTCTCACTCTCTCTTCTCAAACAGTAAAATCTTGAAAAAAAATATTCACACAGAAGAAATTGAGGGGCAATTTAAAGTTGGGGAGCAGGAAGATCATATGATTAATCATCTGTGTTTGAAAATCATTGAAAACACCTAATAGGAAGCAAAACTGACCCCAAATAGAGCATCTTGACAAATTATGGCTGGATGACTGTCAAGTAAGGTTCCGTCTCTCTATGCAGGTATGCTATTATCAACACTAGAACACGAGTAACTGAATCTCTTAGGTGGGGGTAGGTGGGCCATGATGCAAATATCTCAGCATTTTCCCAGAAGAAATCAGACTCACAGAGTGAAAGTATCCAACCAGAAGTTTATTATGTTACTCGCACCTGGTAACGCCCCTTGGACATTCAGTACACAGCACTTCCATTACTTATCAATCTGGGAGCAGGAAGGAGGGTGCAGCCAGATGAGAACATTTAAGAAACAAGCGATTTGTATGTATCTATATGGTTCAGTGATGCTACTGCAAGGGAATACAAAATCAAGCACAAGGCTCTCTGGAAACAGACTTTTCTGTCTCATTTGCCACTTCGGCGCTGCCGGAAATAGCGGTCGTAGGCGGCGTTGTATCCGTACATCATGGCGTAGCGCTCACAAAGTTTGAAGTCATCACAGGCTTCCCGATTGAACTCGTGGGGGGGCTTGATGCGTTCTCGGATCCTAGACAGCAAGGGGTGGGGGGGAAAGAGACCCAGATTGAGAAGCATACAGTGAGTGGAGAAACAAGAAAAAAGAATAAATTTAAAAAGAAAGAAAGAAAGAAAGAACACATAGGAGAAAACTCTTATTTGCCCCCCTTCAATCTTAAGAGATATTTGAAGAACAGGAAGGAAAGGTGGAACAGGGAATTAAAAGTAATGAAAATGGAAACATTCTTTCTGTCGTCCTTTTGTCCTCTCATTTCTGAGTCATTCACAAAATAGTTTTCTAGAAATTCAGTCGTTTCTTTGTATATTGATTTTCTGTTCTTTGATTTTGGGATACAGTTAGACATATACAGGATTTAAAAAACCTGTCTCTCACTGCTTTCCAATCTGGGGTGCTACACTGGGAAAATCCTTCCCCCCATTAAGTTTTGTTACTCACCTCTCTTGGGCTTTAGCTCTCCATCTCTGTTGTGGGGATATAAAGATATTAGCGTTTCTCCTGTTAATAAAAGGACCTTAAAACAGAAACAGATAATTGCAGTTTTAGGGAAACAGTAGCTGAAAATATTTTCATGAATATTCCCTATACAAATATTTTGGCAAGTTCATTAATTCATGCATTTTATGTAACTAGAGATATGCAAAAATCAAAGGGGAAGATAAACAGATTTCATAAACCTGATAAAAAGAAATTAACAACCCATCCAGGTGTCTTAGAGACTTGTCACGTTGGCCACTGCCATGTTTGTTGGTTTGTTTTGCCTTTGGACAATCACTTGGCCTTTCTCAATTTTGGTATTTCTATTGAGTGTGTTTTTTAATTCCTTTGAGGAGGAATTCTGTCCTGACAACTTGTCAAGCATACCTTGAAATTAATAGTAAATGAACAGTTTAAACATGATAAATATAATGAACAAATTAAAAATGAGAGTGATATGTTCATTGCCTCTTATATTCAGTCTTTATAAGTTCAGACATTCAATGGCATTCAACAGAATGTTGTTGATGTCTGTGGTCTCCCTACTGACTTGGCCTCCAATCTGTACTTTAACATTTGTCATTATTCCTTGTTTCCCATCTGTGTGGTTGATGCAGTACCAACTTAAAATTTCCAAGTGAGATTTTGTGGCTCTTAAATATGTTGATTGCAGTTTAAATGCCATATTACACTGCTTCAAGCTTTTTAAAAATTGCTCATTTGGTGATTTTTAAAATCACTGCATTTTAAAATTTAGTTTTTTAAGAGACCCTCTTTTTTTATCCCTGTTATTTGTGTTACTATTTTGTCTATTTAAGAACAGGGAAAGCGTCTTTGATACATGATATTTAAATAAGGTGGTCAAATAGTCACTTACTGATTTCATAGGATTCCATGCTTTCGTGAGATTCTGGAAATAAAAGAAAAGATTTACTTTATTGTTATTTATCACACATTGCAATAGCCTAAATACAGGGAAGGAGGGAGAGGAAAGGGTCAAAAAGATGTGAGAAATACATTTAACAATATGGTGATTACAAGTTGCAGGCATTTAGGATTTGTGAGTCATTTCTCTAGCTCTGTCTTTGCTGTGGCTATGTCCGCACTTGAGCTTTTGTGGTGTTGAAGAAGCTTGTGAACCCAGTTTTGGCTAACACGTCCCAAGGGCTCTGAGGTTTTCAGTCTAATGGAATCAGATCATTTAAGGGCTGCACACCAGTCTCCAGAGACCTTGGTTAATCTGGGACCTGTCTGAGAGCAGGGCTGAGGAAGGAACAGAAAGGTCTAGAAGACAGTCAGGTTTCTCCAGGCAGGCTGGGCAGATGCTCAGCTGGGCTCTACAAAGACAGGCTTCTAGGAGGTTCCAAAAGCCTCTTAAGAACCCGTGTTCAAGTGGCAGCCACAGAAACTACTGGCTCCAGCTCCCAGCTCACACTGGGCACAACGCCAGTTCAGAGAAAGAACTGAGATGATGTCAAAGCAGAAATTCTCTTCTTCCTACCAACCTCTTTTCTACCTTCCTGGCAGGTACATTTGGCAACAAGAGGCTTATACCTGTAAGTAAGTGAATTTGCTTGAAAAGTTCAAGAGGAGATAAACAACAACAACAAAAAAAAAAACCCTCCAAATCTTCTGATACAGAAACCTTGTGAAAAATTTCAAGAGTTAGAAAGCAAGGACATATGGTTCTTCGTATAATTCAGACTTAAGGAGAGCTAAAATACCCAGACTGTTGAAGCATAAGACTGAATGATCTAAATAAATTTGCTTCAGATTTTTTTCATAAGCTTTGAACAGACACAGATATATTTAACAACATATAATGACCAGGTAACATTTATCTTTTGACAGCAGAAATTATCAAATCATATTTTCTCTGAGATTCTTTAAATATAAAACTTCCTTTTACAATTAACTCACCAAACACATGTAGTAAGTTCATGAGATTCTCCCGTTCCTAGAGAGGGCTATATTTAACAAATCATGTGAACACTGATTTTTTTTTTTTTTAAAGGGAAGCGATTCAACTAATATCCTTAACCAATTATTACCCAAAGTTTAAATCAACATCCTTAAACATGGGGACTGAGGGGCTAGAAATTTTATATCTTCTTTCTGAAATAACCAAGTTCCCAGGTTTCTAGTGACTTCATACAGAGCAAACTTGTCCGATAAGTTGCACATAAGAGTTGGGATATTCAGGACATAGAAGGGATTTGATGGGCTTGAGATTTGGGAAATGTTACATTAAGGATACTTTAAGATTATACTAGAGAAAGGGGCAAGAAGAGGACAAGGGAGACGAAGAATCAAAAGAAACTGAAGTCAGGGGCAGGAAAGAAAACCCAGAAGGAAAGGTTTCTCACCATAACACAAAGCTGCCAGGGCCAAGGCGGCCAGAACGGAGAGGAGAAGCAGGCTCTTCATGGTGTCTCCGTGGTCCTGTGGGTCGGTCTCACTGCCTTCCTTGTGCAGCAGCAGTGGGGAGAGAGGTTGCTACAGGCTGTTCGTGAAAGGCTGTGGAGTTTTTATAAGAACTCGAGAAACTGAAAGGGGAGGAACCTGTGGAAGGGGGGCGGGAGAAGGTGGGGACTGGTTGGCCCTCAACCAGCCCTGGGACTTTTCCCAAATATTCATTCCTTCCAGATACTATCTGCTCTGAGTGGGCAGCTTTCCCTCACTCCTGGATGTGAGTGTGCTATGGCAGGATACTGCCCTGGTACAGACTATGGCAGGATACTGCCCAGGTACAGACGCTGTGGCCGCCCTAGGTTTGGGGCTAGACTTGGGCGAAGGCCCGCGGAGGAGAGAGTTGCCACAAACACGTGTTTGCCTTTCTAATTCCTTCTCTGATCGACCCTTCTGGCCCTGACAGTGGGCCTTTCAGGTTTAGACCTCAAACAAGAGCCATAGTGTTCTGCTCACTCCCCTGATGGGTGGATGAGAGATTCTGGGGGTGGGGGTGGGGTGGGGGGGAAGGACTTCGTTTCTTATGCTGTTCTAATTTGGACTTATGTTCCCACTAGGGCTGCACCTCAACCCCAGACTAATTGAGCATTTGCCTGGTGATATACACCTCTTGTGTTTTTCAAGTGCTCACTAGGGTAGAGACGTTCAGCGACTCTGTGAGGGAGTTCTATTTCCTCAACTGACTCTGCTGTAACTTGTCTAGTCAGTTTTGTGACTTAAGTCTAAACCTGTGCCCTAACACTCTCTTAGGCTGGATAGCACCTATCGAAAGGGTAGCATGGATAAGAGGGTGCCCATCTGTCATTTCCTGAAGACATTATTCTGCTAACTAACAAATTCGATATGCTTTGAATGAGTGGTAGATGAGATACACAGTACTGTGCTGGGTGCTGTGGGAGATTCAGAGACAACAAGACCCGTCCCCAAGGAGGTAAGTAATAGCTACTTACTATTCACTTTGTTCTTCAGCGGTCGTGTATCCTCACACCCAGACTTTCACAAACATGCACTTCCACTATACCCTCAGTATCAGAAGTGCTGTTTCTTTTCTTAGAGGAGGATTGCAATGTGGTGCCTCCGGTTATGTTATAGACTGAGCTCTTTGTTTTTCTTGAACAATTAGTAAACCTTGTCTATCAGATAGGAAACCTTTTCTTTCTGAGTATCCGGGAGTCTTTTTAGCAGACAAGTAGACCTGAATCACAGAGCCACATTTTTGGAAGAACTAGAAATGCAGGACCTCTGACTTGGGCTGTAATAGCAAAGGGGTTGGGGATTGCGGGATGGATAGACTTGTCAATAACAATCCATTTCAGAGCAGTGATGACTACTAGGTGGAACCTTATACCTCATTTTGTCTCATTGGGATGGACTTTCCTTCCCAACCTCCACTCTGTGAAGAGATTTTTGTAAATACTGAAGGATTCCCCCATTAAAGGAAAAAGCTCACTTGTGATTTGAAGGATTAGTGAGTTCTGAGGGACCAATAAAATTCAGATTTTTCCCCTCAGATTTTTTATCTTTTTGATAAAATCGTAAGGAAGACCTCAAAAAGAAGACAAAGTGAGTTCTTGTCTGCTAAATTCAATCATCATGATGTTCACTCACAAGATTTGTGGTTGTTCCTCTCTTTAAATCAAAAATTTGCTCTCAGAGTTGGCTTATGTGCCCCTTTCCCAAGATAAATCATTGAAATAATTATGTTGTCAGTAAATAATTTAAAGTGCAAAAGCCAATTTACTACATTGTATGGTTTGGCGGGAACAAGTGAATTATAAATTGTTCATGCAGCATTTACATGTACCTAGTAATCCCCACTTACCACAATAAGAAACAAGTTCAGTTCCAATGTTTCATCCCTCAAATAAGTAAGCTACTCATCTCCTACCCCAGCCATCTCCAGAATGAAAGAGAACTCCCTCTTTTCTAGTTACAAGCATGTGCTTTGTCATGTACATTAACTCAGTCTTTTTCAGTCAGATTCCAGATGTCTCCTCTACTCTCAAGTTCAAATGGCAACTGGGCTCTGTCAGTCTACTGACATCACAATTGTTCATTTTTGTACTCTCTGAAGTCGAACTTGACAAACTTACAGTTCTCTTTCCAATTTAAGCTTCAATTTTTTTCATAAATCATACCAATCATTCATCTTTTCTTTTTACTATTTTTCTTCTCTTTCTTGGTTCTCCTATGCTAAATCCCACTTACATATGATTCATAAAAGTTTTTAACGTGTGACATTCAGAGCCCTTTCTCTTCTCTTCTCCCATGTCACTCCCTATCTCAAAGACAGTTTTGTGAGCAGTAGCTCCAGTTATGCCTTTTTGATGAAGAGGACTTGTGAAGAGCCAGGATGGGGGCTTCATGATGGGAGATCAGAAGGGTTAAGACTGGGCTCATCTGTGAGAAGAGGAAAAAAGTGGAGAAAGAAAAAAATGTGGGGGGTTAAAAATGAAAAGGGTCTTGTAGATTTGGATGAGAGAGTTTCAGGTAGAGATTGAGTTGTCCAGAGCAAAGCTTTGAGGCAGCTGTAGCAGGTAAGACATATTAAAAGTGAGAAATGGGAAAAGGCAGATAAGAGTTGATTTTGTTATGCATAGGATTGTTTGTGACTGACAATTGACAGAAAATATTGAAATTGTTTTTAAATAAGGTGGGCTACTAGTCTATATCTTCTTAATTGGGATGTCTTGTAAAGACTTAGTCACATTAAGCTCCAATGAATATTTGGATCTTTACATAATTCTAAGACATTTATATAGATATTTCCCCCAACTAAAGAGGCGTATTCTTCAGTGGGGAGAATATTTGAAGACTCTCCCAGTAGTGTCAACAAAGTTACGAGAGAGACAATGATATGATTGCCATTTTTATTTTTTATTGTACACAAATTTTACGTGAGCTTGGCAATGTAGTATAACCCCGGAAACAGAAACCACAGAGTAATACAAGGTCACCTATTATACCTGCTCTCTGGAACAAAAGAGAAGCATGACCACACCTTCCAGGACCAGAAGTAACCTGATGATTTTAGTCCTTTTTCATCTATCTATCCATCCATCCATCCATCCATCCATCCATCCAGTGTATTGAACATCCACTGTGTGCTAACTCAAAACTATAAATATAGTAGAGAAAAATACAGATATGGAACCTACTCTCAAAAATCAAGTGTGCTCTTAGATCACAAACTTAATTATTGTTCCTTGTTAACAACGTTTAAGCAGGCAGTTGTCCCAAGAGAAGACCAAGTGACACATTTTCTCCTTGGGCTTCCTTACCGTTTGGGGGACACTCAGGAACATCTTAGTCTGCAGCACACTGCAGAAAGTGCTAAGGACGAGTTTAGCAAGAGAATGGAGGAGAGAAAACACGGCAGAGTCCCCAGGAATTACTTTGGGGAGAAGCTTCTCAGAAAAGTGTATTTTCTGGACGATATATAAAATTACCCTTTTCTACGTTTCTGTGATGAAAATAACAGCACAGCAAAAACAAAGTTAATGCATTTCTCTATCAATACTATCTCCTCTTCTTTCTTCCCTTGCTTATCCTTTCTCTAACCCTTCCTCAGACTGCTAGACGTTTTGTCTCTTTGAGGAATTTTCCTGGCTTTAGTCAGATGTTTTTTTCTGTTTCATGAGATTTGGCTTTATTTACAGAATGTTGGTTTTATGGAGTTTATATTATTATTTTATTGGCTGCACTAAAACCCTTAATCTTGCCAGAAAAGAAAAAAGGCAGAGGAAAGAGTAGTTAGGAAGGAGCAACCCTGAAAATTAAAACAGGAATCACTTTCCAGGACATCAGAGGACAAATGACATGAGAAACAGAAATCTAGACAAATTCTTGGGACAGTTTTTTTCTTTTAAGAGAAGCCCCTTGAACGCATTCTACAGCTCAGATTTCTTCATTGATATACCGTAGCTTCCCACACACCCAATCCCTTCATCTTTTTCTGAATGTGTTTTAGCTGAACTAAGTGAAAATAGATGTTTGCCAAACTCAGTTATGGGAGGAAATGCTAGTGAACCAGGGGCAGAAACTTCTGGGGAATGGTGGAGAAGCCTGGATAGTAAATTAACCAAGCTCTCACTTCAGAACAGCCGCTATTTTTATTTCTTTCCATATAGATAATTTCTTTATCTTCTTACTTTGCATCAAATGCTTGAACTTTTAAATAATAAAGCAGATATCAAATAAAAATTTTGCAGCTATTCAAGTAATATTATCATACCCCAAGTGTTTGCTATCTAGTAGGCACCATGATAATCACTTTTTATTCATTGTATTATTTACTTCTTATAATTATTATACAATTAATATAATTACCTACATGTTATATATGAGAAAATTGAGACTCAAATAGGTTATATATTTTATCCAAGCTCACCCAGCAACTAAATGGCAAAAGTAGGATTCGAACATAGGATGGTTTGATTTCAAAGAATATTAATTTTAATTGCTGGTAAATCATGTACTGTTTTCTAAGTTTTGGGTATCTGCTTAAATAATTCTATGATTGTGTCTATAGGGATTTTTGAGCCCCCAGTTTCAGAGCTAAAAATAAAATTACATACAAAGATATACATATTTAAAATGCTAATTTCTTCAATACCTTTAAAATAGGACAATAGGAATGAAAGACTTGCATATTGCCACTTAAGCTCAAATAGTTAAAGGACATAAAAGTTAGAAAAAGGATGAACTTGGTATTGGAACCTCAGTCTTCATTTTCTCTATCCGGCACCCTGCACACAAAATTATCGGTTCAAACCAGTTCCAACTCAAATAGGTTGCTTTCCAAAGCCTTTCAGTTTGCTCCAGGAATCACTGAGTTTCATTCCAGTCTATGAACATTCATGTTTGCTAACTGTCATCTGACACTGACTCTGGTTTGGTGTAAGAACACAGGCTCTGCAGTGTCTACAAAGTCAGTTTCTAGTTATTTAGTCCCCAAGCAAAACTGGAAATCTAAGTTGAATATATGACATGCTTCTTTAACTCAAAGTAAAACTCACAGAACTGTTGAATGGATTAAATATTAATACATCAATAAATGAAGAGCTTCTAGATTAATGGCTGACATGTGATCCCATGAAGCACGTACATACACACACAAAATGTTATTTCAAAAAAGATTTTTGTTTAACTCCATTGGTTCACTTTTACTTCCATTTCCCTCCAGTAGTCAAGGAATAATCAGTCCTGAGAATTACCAAAGCAGAGGAGAAAATGCAAAACACGGGAGTGATTAAATCAACAAGGTCTTGTCCAATAGGAACCAAATTGAGAGCTGAAAGAACTCAGTTTTAGTTCTGACATTGCCATGACTTTTGAACAAATCATTCGATTCTCTTGTGAAACATAAGTCTGAATGGACTTCTATAATTTTTTGCTTCTAGATTATTTCATCCTTGAAACAGATAAACAAGATAAATTATTACATAATCCGGTGTTTGAAGGGACAATCTGTTCTTAATATTGTTTTGCAAGTGATGCTGTTAGGGCTAGGGCTGTTGACTGGTTTTTGGATGTCCATCCTTAGGCCTGAAAACCACTAACAAGATGCCTTGCAAAAGCTCAGTTCCAATTCCTCAGTCTGAGTCACTGGAGTCAGCCCTGTCTGTTATTCTGCTATTATGTCTTGGTGTAGTCAGATAACTCCATTTGAGTTGGAAGGTGATGTGCTTTGAAATGCTTGGGACAAAAAAAAAAAAAAAAAAAAAGGAAATCTTTTCAGCCAAAGTTTGGTTAGTGAGAGAAAAATCTTTGGAAAGAGATCTGAAATTTCTCTTCTTTGTTTTATCAACTAGTCATTGCAAACCCTGGAAACAGATAAAATTCAGAAATAAAGAGCTTCAGAGGGGACAAAGGTAAATATTTTAGGTTAATATTAGGGGGAGTCTAGTACAGAACATGCTTTTGCTGATCGGGCTATGTAGTGAACAGGCTGTGAAATAAGTCATTGTTTCTACATCTGATTTCTTTCTTTCTTTTTTTCTTTCTTTCTTTCTTTTTTTTTTTTTAAATATGCATTTTAATTCACTTTACTTTTTGTTTATTTATTTATTTATTTTTATTTTTGACAGAGAGAGGGAGAGATACAGAGACAGAGAGAGAACTGAACTGGGGGAGCTCCCAGTTCAGCATATGGTTCCGCACGGGCCGGGGCCGGGATTCGATTCCCGGTCCCTGGCGCTGCAAAGTGAGCGCTTAACCCACTGAGCCATCCCGGCTTCCCCTCTTTCTTTCTTTTTAAAAAAAGATTTATTTTGTTTTTGACAGAGAGAGAGAGAGAGAGACAGAAACATAGAGAGACAGAGAGAAGAGGGAGAACCCAGAGCTGTCTCTATAGTTGTTTGGACATTCGGCATTCGGCATGGGTTTCGTTCCACACAGGTGGACAGGGGCCGCCCAGGGTGGGAACAGGGCTGGGGGCCTCCCGCATGGAAGGCATACCCCTGTGAACTGGGGGTCAACCCCAGCGCTCCCCATATGGAAAGCTCATCCTGGCAAGAACCAAATTGGGGACCTCCCACATCTGAAGCACACCCCAGCTCAGCATATGGGTTCGAATGGGCTGGGGCCAGGACTTGATCTCTGGACCCTGGGGCTGCAAAGTGAGCTAAGCTGTTTGACTTCCCTATATCTGATTTCTTCCTGATAGAACTGTGAATAAAAATAATGCAGTGATATGTGGGTTGGGATGACCTGTGGAAATTTAATTCAGCTGTACCTGGTGGCATTCTTAAGCAGTCCTATAACCAGTGCTTTTTTGAAACATTGGTTTATGTAGCAATCCAACTGTTAAATTAGTTTATCTTCTTTGTGAAAGAGCAATATTCCCCCAAAGTTTCCAAATAATAACATGTAAAATCAAATTATAGTGTAAATACATGAAGAAGTATATTCTCTGTACAAAGAAAATCACTTGAATAGCAGAATTCCTCTGGAGGAGGAAAACAAGAAATGTTCCTTTACTGTGTGTGGTATGTAAATTCTCCCCTTACATACTTTACGTCTAGAATTTTGTACATTGTTTTACCAGAATGGGCCTGTGTATGCCACATGAGCTTATATAAAGAATCTGACTCCATGGACAACACCAAATGTTTGCACATTATGGATATTAGAAGCCCAAGGGAAAAACAAAACAAGAGTATTTGAAATCTTGCTAAAGGGCAGAAGTAATTAATTTGTTTAATTAATTACTTCATTAAATTTAAAGTAAACAATTATTATTTATTAATGAAGTGTTTCATTTCTTTTTTTCTCCCACTTTTTTTCTGATCCACCAAAAGAAGCCTCTCAGTAATGCCAAATAGCTTACACAAGCACATTTTTTAGTCTGAAAAGGAAAAATATAACTATCTTATCTACAAGTAGTGTACAAAAAGTTAATTCATGAAAAAGAGCTTGTGGATCCAAAAGCTTCTCTTTTCTTCTCTCTCTACATGCAAACTTTCTACATTCACTGAATATTTACTGAATAACAGAAAGGAAAAAACTTTGGAAACATTTTCCCTTTTCCCAGAAGCTGTGCTGCATTTGTTGGAATGAACTTCACATCTTTCTTCCCACTTCCAGATGATGAAGACATATGCTTCCTTGCAAGGCCAGCAGCCAGAGATGGAGGATTTGTGGGGACACGTGGTTTGAAGCCAGGGATTCTTGAAGAAGAGATGAGCTCGGATATAGATATTGGCTGTTCTCTATACTGTGGACACTTGAGAGAAGCAGTGTTTAGATTTTGGTGCCAGAAATAAATCAAATGGACAATGGTGGAAAAATAAAAATGTTCCCAGAACAACTGGAGGTAAATTTTGACCTTAGCTAGTCTGGCAGCCTTAACTTGGATTTCTCAGGTCCCATATTTGGTCTAATATTATGTTTGGTACCTGGACTTTCCCCCTCTTAGGGCCAGACACAGTTCATCTGGCTGGGAGTGTTTCTGTGCATGCTAAATGATAAGTACAAAAACGTACTCATTGCTCTTCTTGCCAGCATGTCTTTCTGTTGCACGAAATGAAAGCAACAAATAGGCTGCCATGAATAAATGTGGGGTAGGCTGACTTGTAGAAATGACTTTCATATGGTGTAAGATTAGAATTAATCATTCAAACACAGGGCAGGTAATGCACTCTAAAGCATTTCGAGTGTCCTGAAAGAAAAGATCAAGAAAGAAAAAATGTACTGAAACATTTCAGTGACTCTGTAAGTAAACTTATCTAGGCCATGGCTTATGTAGGCTATTATTTAAATTATCTGGGGAATTAAATGATGCTTTAAGGAAAAAATTCCCACTAACAAAAGAGGCAATTTTTATTATTCTTCAAAGATGACCAGAAATAAAAGGTATGTAAATAACTGAACAGATCTATAAAAAAAATTTATATATACATATGAATGTAAAATGTAGTCTAAAATGTTAACTTACTACAGGTGGGTGTGGGGCTGTGCAGGGCAGGGAATTTGATCATTGGACCTGGGGCTGCAAAGCGAGTGCTCAACCCATTGAGCCATCCCTGCTTCCCCCAAAAATCTTTTTAAATTAGGGATAGATGGGAAATTTCTTAAGTTAGTAATGGTTATACGCCAAAAAACTTAATGCAAGTATTCTGCTTAATGGAGAAAGTTAAACTCCATTTTCTCTAAAGCTAAGGATAAGAAAATGATGCTCATAGTTATCACTATTAGTTATCATAGGATTGAAAACAATAGTCACTGTTTTATATATATATATATATATATAATAAACCCTATAAAACCTATAAAAAGTGGCAGCGAAGAAAAAGATAAACATTTTTTTGAGATAATTTACCTAAATAAAATGAAAAATTCATTTAATTAACAAACTATCAGAATTAGTGGGAGATTAGCAAATTTGTCTATACAAGGTCAATTGACAAAACAGTGCCATTTTTCTACATTGGCAATAACTAACTGGAAAATATAATGAAAATAAAATATATCTCCTAATATCAACAAAAACTATCAAGTATCTTTGAATTAATTTAACCCAAAATACATAGAATCTCTGTTAAGAAACTCTTTTTTTTTTTTTTTAATTTTATTGTTAAATTTAATGGGGTGACATTGGTTGGTAACAATCAGACAGTTTCCCAATGTAGAACTCCACATCACATCACCCATGCAT
>PVKE010024227.1:0-23945 GCA_004027555.1 Craseonycteris thonglongyai | reverse complement strand
GCGCTCACTGAACCCCAGGGACCGAGGATCGAATCCCGGCGCCAGCCCATGTGGACCCATATGCTGAACTGAGGAGTGCCCCCAGTTCAGATCTCACAGGGGTGAAAATCCTGACCCAGTTCCTACCCTGTGCAGCCCTATTCCCACCTGTGGAATGAAACTATGTGGAAAAACCAATGATGTGCAACTATGGAGACTGTTCTGGGCCCTCCTCCTTCTCTCTGTCTCTGTCTCTGTATCTCTCTCTCTGTCAAAAACAATAGAAAATAAAAAATAAAAGTTGTATTCTCAATACCAGATCCTAATATTTTTGAAGTCAAAATGATGCCTTACTTGTGTTTGGATATCGTGCTGTCTCTAGTTTAGTGTCTTGCCTATAGTAGACAAAACACATAGTTGTTGAATGAAATTACTGATTACCAAAGGTGAATTCCATATCATAAGTTATAGGAAGAGAAGGAAATTACTTTGAGAGTCAGTTGTCCCATATCTGGTGGTGATCAGACATTAAAGTTATTGCAACTGTAACTCCTGTTACACTAATGATGTGCATATTATCTTAACTAGCTCCTGGACCTGTTTTGTAAGACACCTACAAATACAATTTAGGGCCAATGGTGAGGAAGACTTACCCATTAAGCAGGCTACTTAATATTTCTCTGCATTGATCAGTACCACTTACAAGTCACAGTGTCATACAAGTATGATGGGTTTGGTGTGGACAACCAAGAGCCTGTTGAGCAGAAGAAATACTTTAAGCAATCTTTAGAATATGCTACTTGTTGAAGACTAATATCTTGAATCATGCTGAGAACTGCTTGGAGATGTGATGAATCATTTCAAGAAAATGTGAAGCATAAGTCCCAAGGAACCTAGTAATTAGGAACTCAACCCACAGAATCCCCTTGTGCTCCACATGAAAAATACCTGATCATAGTTGGATGATGATCACTATGAAAATTAACACAAGAATGATACCGAGACCTGAAAGGTAAACACATCTAAATGTTATTAAGAGGATCAGCATCATCTAATTCAACGGATTCACTAAGTTATTGCTAGTGCCCCTTTTTATAGTTGAAGCATTTTAAATACTTTTATATGTGCATCCCTGACTTATAAAGGACTTTGCTACCGTGGAGAGCATAGGGCAGCCCAAGTTATTCAGTAATCTTGGGTTTGAAACTAAAACACTGTGTTGATAGAAAAAAAAAAGAGCATGGTACTCATAATTAATAAATTCTTGATAAATAAATAAAAATAAACTGTTAAAGGACCCAGCTTTTTTTTTATTGCTAAGAAAATTCTTGCTTTCAACTTTATTTCTTGGCCTATACAGGTGTTTAATCATAACTTTTCTTCTGAGTAGAGTTCCATTTTATTTTATTATATTTGGAAGTTTGTCACTTCAAATTATTTCACCAAAATGTTATAAATTTTATGAGGTGTTTTTTTTTAACCTCATGAAGTATAATAGTGTAGGGGTCTTTCAGATTTTTCTTGACTAAGACAAAATCAATTTACATTATTATGTAGCACATCCAGTCATATACTTGTGTGTATCTGAAATAAATGTGTCAAAAGCAATACTTTTGTTGAGATGTACTGTGATCTATTTTATTTTATATGAAAGATAAAATAATAGGTGATTTGATTAAAACTTATTTAATGACACAGTAATTTGTTACAACATGCAATTTAAAAAAAAAGAAAAAGAAAAAACAACCAAACAAGTAGATCAATGATGCTTTATAGCAGTGGTTTTCCAGTGGAGCCTGGAGCCCTAGGAGCTCAGGGAAAGGGTGAGGGACTCAGTCTCCATAGGGTCAAAGCTGGGAGGGAATGTACACTCCTGTAGCCGGTGGGTTGTGGTTCTCACTCCCACTTTTACTAGTTTGGGTTGTATATACAGGTCTGCCATATAAAACTTCATTTAAAGAAATTTATTATTGGTTTTAAAAAACTTGACAGTTATTTCCATACATTACAATATTCTTACCTTATAGGCCATATTCTGTTATGACAAAATCCACTACTTCTGAAATCACTATATAAAATAAAAGATTTCTCATATGATATACTGTTCATTTCAAGCAATAGTCTAGGAACAAAGTTGCAGAAGAGCTAAAATATTTGTCTGGAACCTCAGTATATTTTTTATTTTTTTTTTTAAGATTTATTTTATTGTTTGAGAGAATGTGAGAGAAAGAGAAGAGGGGAGTGCCAAAAGTAGGCTCCAAAGTTGTACATCATTAGTTGTGATATAGTTTCGTTCCACACAGGTGGATGTGGGGCCACACAGGACTGGAACCAAATTGGGGGCCTCCCACATGGGAGGCAAGAGCCTTCATGGCCATCCTAGTGGTTAACAGTTGCACCACTGTTCAGCAAATAGGTTTGCTTGGGCCAGGGCCGGGATTCAATCCCCAGACCTCAAAGTTGCAAGGCAAGCACTCAACCTGTTGAGCTATCCCGGCATCCCCAGCATTTCTTTTTTTAATTGTTAAATTTACTGGGGTGACATTGGTTGGTAAAAATTACATAGGTTCCATGTGTACAATTCTACATTGTATTGTCCATGCATTGCATTATGTGCTCACCACCCAGAGTCAGTTCTATATCCATCAACATATATTTGATGCCCACTCCCTACTCCCCTACTCACCCCTACTCTCTGACCCACCTACCCCATCCTCTACCCCCTTGCCCAGTATTTTCTTATAATACAGTTTCTATTATACCTTTTAAATCTGGCATCACCATTTTGGGATTTATATTATGGACTTGTGTTAATTTGGGTAGATAATTTACATGGATTTTAACCACTTTGCTTAGAATTCAAAGCTTAATTTTGAGGGGGGGCGGGTCATTGTTTTTGTTTCTAAGTGAATCCACTTTATTCTTTAAAGGTCAAGACCCTTTATTGCTTTACTTTTCATGATCTTTCAGATAAAGAACATTTCATTTAGGGAAAAACAAAAATGAAAATATTTCTTTAGATTTTATTGTCAGGAATGGGAACACATTGTTCACAGAGATATGTGTTATTTCAAGCACAAGGGTGACATTCCACAGTTTTAAACAAAACAGAATTTGAAAGTGTTAATAGAACTTCCTAAAATCGTATCTGTTTGAGACAGAGGCAGCAAAACCAGTTCTGTAAAGATAAATCAAGTTTGGGATGGGAGTAGGTGAGGGACAGAGGACTACGAAGAAAAATAAGGGAGAGAATTTGTATTTATTAAATATTCATGATGTATGGAACATTAAGCTAAGTACATCACACATATTCCCTATTTTAATCCTCACAACAATGCATTGAGTTGATATAATAACCCCCAATTAACTGATGAAGACCTCAGTGTTAAATAACACATGCATGGTCAAGCAGTGGTGGAGCTGGGATTTGAAACTAGATTTATTAGATTTCAAATCCCTATTCTTTCCTGGTGTTTACTTTGATTCTCATGATTTCTCTAAATTATGTTCCTCACTCTTGCCCAAGGACAGGTCCTCTCACTAGTCACTGATCATGGTCTGAACCCTGAGTCATGTTCATTCTGCTCTCCCTCTCTTTAATTCTTTTATGGGCAGGCCCTTTGTGGTTCTTCCTTCCATTTGGGGGCCCCTCTTGCCCTTCAGACACAGTAATTGCCCCCTTTGTTTCTTAGCTTCCTCTTGACCCTAGGTTAGCTTTCGTTTCTGACTGTACTACAACAACAGGCTACCTTAGATTAATAAGCCTCTTGGGTTAAAGCAATACCTGAGCCCCACTTTGAGGACTCCTCCAATGCTGGACCCCAAAGGAGAGGATTCATAAGTATGCAGACACTTCGCTTTACAGTAACTCTGGCTTTGGTGAGAAAACACTTAAGTGGAGAATTTGAGGGTGTGGGAGAGAGGGAAATTTCCTCTTTTTCCCCTCTTAGTATTTCGGGCTGGCCTGAGAATTAAATGGACATGAGACATTCATGGGAGAAAATAACCATGTTTAATTATGTATATACATATGGGGGTTATACAAGAATATGGGACCCAAGGACAAATCGGGAATTTGAGACCTACATCAAGATGGCCATCTTGAACTAAGAAGAAATGGGCATAGTGGTTTGGACCTCAAAGAAGGGGAAGGCAATTCACATGGAGGTGAAGAAGCAGATGTTTGGCAAATAAATGTTTGCTGGGCCATCTTTAACAGTGGGACACAGAGAGGAGTTTGATCAAACAGGCCTTGCTAGGTGCCTCCCTATCTATTATACCAGTTTATACTAAACTACAGGTATCTTCGATAACCATACTTTGAGGTGGCAAACTCAGGTCCTCCTAAACGGTCTATTTGCATAAGAAATAGAATAGCTGAGAATTGAGAGACCACAGGAGGAAGCTACTTGAGGTAAAAAACTAGCTCCTAATGAAACCCTCAGAGGCATTAGTGCTGAGTCAACCCTTCTCAACCCTAACTAATAGGGGAGGAGGGCACCCCAAGGGAAGGACGGTTGGGTGGCAATAGCTTAAAGTAAAAGAAACATTAGTAGTTGTGGGGTGGTGAGAGGTTTACAGGGTACATGGTGCGTAGAAAACTCAGAATGTTTTCTGGCCAGAGGCCGAACAGATAAGGCCAGAATGATGAGTACATCAACCATGGAACCACAGCATTTGGTTTTGTAGAAATTTGAAGAGTATATGGGCACAGTTTCTTTGTGACATAACAAGAGAGCTTCTGCTGTTAGGGAAAAGGGGATTTCTCCTTGATTTCAAACCTGAGGAAAAGAAAACAATCAAGAGCTTTTTCCAAGTGAAGTATAGATCCTCAGGAAGAGAGATGGGTTGTACCTGGGGTCCTAGGAAACCGTGGGGGTTAATATATATATTACTCTTTTTCCCACCATTTAAGTTTCTCTAGATGGGCTAATAATCAATTTAACTGAGAGATTAACAGAAGAAAATAAAATTTTAATACCTTTACAAGAGGAATTCACATAAGTATAAAAATTCCAAAAACACTGAGGCAATATTGGGTATATATGACAGATTGGACAAAAGGAAAAGGAGTGGGTGGACAGGGCATTAGAGTTCAAAAGTAAGAACAGGCAATTTACAGGTCGGTGAGGAAACACACTTGGCAGGCAGCTTCTATACTAGGCAACTCCGAAACAGTGGGGCACAGGGCTATCCAGCTAACAGGCCCCTGCCTGAAGGCCCATATTTACCACCCTTAATTCAAATTAGGCTAAGACCACATGGTAAGATCTCTTTCCTGGAATAAGCTTTTCCATCTGAATCTCTTAAGCAAAAAAAGGGTAAGGTCAAAGATACTTTCTGACTTTTTTTGTTTCTTAATAAACAACTTAAAAGCAATATCCCCAAAGGCAGCTTTATGGTGGCAAAAGTTTGGTTCCCATTGGAACAATCTGGAGAACTCTGGTGTATAGAATTTCCCCAAAGACCCTCCTCTTTTGATGTCAGGGAATGACATGGGGAAGGGGGTTGAGTTTCCCCAGGCCACACTAGAGAGTCCTAAGGAACACTTTTATTCTCTCTCCTTTTCTGGATGGTGTACTAGATTGCATGTTGCATTGTTTTCATATGCTCCACCACTTGGCTCTGTACCTGGAACACAATCTATGCTCCATTAATGTTCTTTAGGTGAATGAATGAGTTGGACATTAAATGGGATAACATCTATGAAAGCATTGAAAAGGGTGGATGGTTAAAAGCATAGGTTTGGAGCCAAATGGCCTGGGTTCAAATCTTGAGTATCCATTAACTAATTGTGTAACTTTGGGCAAGTTACTTTACCTTCTGTGTTCTTTTTTCTCCTTACTTATAAAGCAGGAATAATAGTATTACTATCTCTTAAGGATGTTGTGGGTCTTAAATATGCTTGGATCATGGTAAGAATTCAGTTAAGTTTAGCTACATGAAATTTAGCAGCTTGGAGATTATGACCCATATAAGGTTTTTATTGTTTTTAAAATGACCGGGGGAAGCCAGGTTGGCTCAGTGGGTTAAGCTCTCACTTTGCAGCCCTGGGGACCGAGGATCGACTCACGGCCCCGGCCCAGGTGGACCCATATGCCGAACTGGAAAGTGCCCCTAGTTCAGTTCTCACTGGGGTGTGACCCTGGCCCATTTCCTGCCCTGTGCAGCCCTGCGCCCACCTGTGGAATGAAACTATGTGTAAACACCAATGATGTGCAACTATGGAGACTGTTCTAGGCCCTCCCCCTTCTCCCTGTCTCTCTATCTCCCTCTCTCTCTCTCTGTCAAAAACAATAAAAATAAATCTTTAAAATGACCAAGTTTGGATAGAAAGCTAATGTAATGCAGCAGACCCATGACATTTAAATGTTTAATATTTTAGTTATTTGTGATTAGTCTTAAACTTTGTAACTTGGAGTAACTTGTAGTTTTATTTATGCATGAATTTAAACTACTAGTACTGTTAACACTTCTACGTAAGATGAATCTTTTCTCTGGAGAGTGTGCCTCAAAATCTTGCCCTCAGCACCTGACATTTCTTGTAATTACATATTAATTATTTATTTTCCTAATAAGCATTATAAAGACAAAGACAGTACCTGTATTATTTCAAGAGACTAATAAAAGGAGCTAAAAATTATAATACACTCACCATGTGCCAGTTAGTATGCTAAGAGCTTTCATAATTGGCATCAATTAATATCTCATTGTATACTCACAGCAATCCTTTGAAGTTGGCACAATTATTGTAATAGAGGATTGTTCAAAAATATTCACTCTCCTCATCCCACTTCCATGTGTGGAAGGTAGTTCCTTACCTTTAATTTTGGTGTCAGCCCTATGACATGCTTGGGCCTAAGAGATATAAGCAGATACGATGCAAGCTGAGGCTTGAGAAGTAAATATGTGCACGGATAGGCTTGCTTTCTTGCACATCTGCCATCGTTACGAAAAGCAATGCCTGGGCAAGCCATCTGTCCCAGAGGAAGGAAGAGAGCCATGTGGTTCAGATCTAACCACATAGCCCAAACCTGTCAAGATCAGTTTACCTTCAGCCAGATTTCTACTGAGGAAGCCCACACATATCAGCAGTGTTTCCCAGATCCTGCCAGACACCGTACTGTATCATTTTGATAAACTGTGATTTTAGTTTCATTTAGTTCTAAATGTTGTCTAATTTCACTAGAATCTTCTTTGACTCACGTGCTATTTAGAGTTTGTTTAATTATAAATTATAAAATATTGGGGGGAGGGGTTTTAGTTTTTGATTTCAGATTTAGTTTCACTGTGCTCTGAAATCATATTTTGTATGATTTCTATTCCTTTAAATTTGTTGAAGTGTTTTATATGGCCCACAATGTGGTCTCTCCTAGTGAATGTTCCCTGTGAGCTTCAGAATAATGTGTTTTCTGCTGTTGTTGGGTAGAGTGTTCTATATATATATCAATCAGGGCATGTTCGTTGATAATGTTCTTTAGATCAACTATTAATACATCTTTACTGATTTTCTGCCTACTTGATTTATTAACTACTGAAAGAGAAGTGCTGAAGTCTCAAACTATATCTCCAGTGGGTTGGTCTATTTCTTCTTTCACTTCTATCAGTTTTGCCTCACATTTTTTTTTTTTTTTCCAAAATGTTTTTTTTTTTTTTTTTTTTTTATATATATTTTATTGTTAAATTTAATGGGGTGACATTGGTTGGCAACAATCAGACAGTTTCCCAATGGACAACTCCACATCACATCACCCATGCATCACATCATGCACCCAGCTCCCAGAATCAGGTCCCTCTCCAACACCATATATCTGGTGCCCACTCCCCCCTCCCCACACACAACTCTCCCCCCACCCCCGTTCCCCCCTCCTCCCTCCTCTCCAGGTAAACACCCAATCATTGAGTGTGTCCATAATGCTGGTGCCCTCTCCCACCTCCCCTCCCTCTCTCCCTCCCACCTCCTCCCCTTCCCTCAGGCAATCACCAAGCTATTGGGTGTGTCCATAGGTCTCTGTGTCTTTGTAACTTTCAGTTTTATATTCCACCTATAAGTGAGGTCATATGTTTCCTGATTCTTATATTCTGACTTATTTCGCTTAATAAGATGGTCTCTAGGTCCATCCATGTTGCCACAAATGACTGTATTTCATCATTTCTTATCGCTGAGTAGTATTCCATTGTGTAAATGTACCACATCTTCTTTATCCAGTCATCTATCGAAGGGCATTTTGGTTGTTTCCATGTTCTGGCCACTGTGCCTCACATTTTTTGATGTTCTGTTATAAACTAGATACACATTTAGGATTGTTAGGTCTTCTTGGAGAATTGACACCTTGTATCACTACATAATACACCTCTTTGTTTGTAGTAATTTTCCCTATTCTGAAGTTTACTTTTTCTGAAGCCAGTACAACTCCTCCAGCTTTCTTTTCATTTTCTGTCCCTTTAGTTCTACCTTTTGTGAATCTTTATATTTAAAATGGGTTCCTTATAAACACCATATTGTTGGGTCTTGTTTTATATCCATTCTAACAATCTGTCTTTTAATTGCCATATTTAGACAATTCTCATTTTAAATGATTTGTTTTTTAAGTTAGATTAATATCTGCCGTATTTGTAACTGTTTCCTATTCATTACATTTGTTCCTTGTTTCCATTTTTGATATCTACTATTTTTCTACCTTCTCTGGTTTTAATTGAACACTTAATATGATTTCATCCCACTTTCTCTATTAATGTAGCAAATATAGTTCTTTAGAAATATTAGCCATTGAGGATGCTGGGATAGCTCAGCAGTTCAGTGCATGCCTTGCCATTGTGAGGTCTGGGGTTCAATTCCCAGGTCTGACCTGTGCAAACCCATATGCTAAAGAGCAGCGCAACTGGTAACCCCAGGATGGCTCTGCAGTGAAGGTTCTCACCTCCCATGCGTGAGGCCCCTGGTTCGGTTCCCATCCCATTCGGCCCCACATCCACCTGTGTAGAATGAAACCATTTCATAACTAATGTACCACTATGGAGATTGCTCTGGGCCCTCCCCACAGTGTCTCTCTCTCTCTCTCTCTTTCACTTTCCCTCAAAACAATAAAATAAATCTTTAAAAAATATATTAGCAGTTGTTCTAGAGTTTGAAATATACATTTTAAACTAATCTAAATGCATCTTCAAATAACATGTTGCTTCTTCACATATAGGGCAAGTATGTTATAACAGAGTAATTCCAGTTTCTCCCTCCAGTCTTTATCCCATGACTATCATTTATTTATTTCATTTATCCACATGTTATAATCACCTAATACATTGTGATTACTATAATTATTACTCTAAACAGTTATATTTTAGATCAATTAACAGCAAGGTATTTTAATTTACCTTCATTGATTCCTTCTTCAGTCACTAGAATAGATCCAAGTTTTTCATTAATATTATTTTCCTTCTTCCTGAAAAACTACCTTTAACAGTTATTATAGGGCAAGTCTTCTGGCAACAACTTCCCTTGGTTTTAGTTTTTCTGAGAACATCTTTACTTCTCCTTTACTTCTGAAAGATAATAGTGCATTTTTAATTTTGAAGGATATGGAATTCTAGGTGGTTCCTTCTTCCTCCAATCACTTTAGTTATGTCACTCTATTATGATTAGCATGATTTCAGATGTGAAGTTCATTGTAATTCTTATCCTTATTCCTTTACAGGAGTATGCTCCTCTGATGTCTTTCAAGTTTTTTCTTTGTCTTTGGTTTTATGAAGTTTGTATAATTTAACTAATCATAGGCTTTTTGTTATTCATCCTGCTGGTTATTCTCTGAGCTTCCTGGATCTATGCTTTGGTATCTGTCATTAATTTTGGAAAATTTTCAGCCACTATTATTTTAAATATTTCTTCTTTCCTATTCTCTTTCTTTTCCTTCTGGTATCCCAGTTATGTGTACGTTATACCTTTTGAAATTTTGTTCTGTTCTCCTTTATTATTTTTTTCTCATTGTATCTCAGTTTTGAAATGTTTCAATGATTTATCTTCAAGTCTATCGATTCATTCTTCAACAGTGTCCAATGTACTGCTGAACCCATCAAAAAAAGCATTCCTCACTTATGTTACAGTGTTATGATCTCTAGAATTTCCTTTTGGTTCTTTCCTAGAATATCCACTTCTATCTGTACATTGCTCATCTATTCTTATGTGTTGTCTACTTTTTCTATTAGTGTTCATAATACGTTAATCATAGTTGTTTTTAATTCTTTACCTGAAAATGCCAACATCTCTGTCCTATCTGAGTTCTATCACTTATTTTATCTGTGGTTTTTTTTGCCTTTTTTCATGCTTTGAATTTTTTTTGTTGAAAGCTAGACATGAAGTATCAGGTAACAGAAACCGAGGTAAATAGGCTTTAAGTGTGAGATTTTATGTTGATTTGGCTTTGACTTGGGGTGACTTGCTACAATGTTAGGTGTGGGAGACTTAAAATTTCTCTAGCATCTCCTCCTCCTCTGCCTTCTTTTATTTTTTGATTTATTATTATTATTATTATTTGGTCTCCATTCATACTTTGGGCTTCCCTAAGTATTCCCCCTCAGAGAGAGTCTGTACATCTTTTAGCTCTTTCACCTGTTACCTACCCCTATTACACTAGAATCCATTGAATTGGTGGTAAGGTGTGGAAATAGAAGTGTTCTATAATATAACCTTATGATGAAAACTGCCTTTTAATGAGTTTGTATTTCTGGAGTATAAAATACTCTTTAGCTTGTTTCCTCCCTGACCCCAAACATGCCCAAAGAGTTAATAAAAGTAGAGGGAGCTGGAGTAGGATGAATGTTCTTCCCACAGGTGGGATAAGGCTCTGGTAAAGTATTTTCTATGGAAAATAAGACTCTATTATGAATAATGATCTGTGCATATATTGTAGGATTATGCTTTCCTTCCATGAGTTTCTTGGCTCTTCACCATGAGAAACTAATAAATTCCTGGATATAAAATTCATTAAAATATAGTTTCTCCCTAAAATCATAGCCCTCAGGAGTTTCTTGCTCTCACACTAGTCCACACTCAGCCTCTAACAATTTATCAAAATTAACATTTGTGTTCCTACCAGTTTATATAGCTCCAGAGGCTTCTACTCCAGATAAGCACATTTCAGCAGTGACTCTCCTAATCCATCTGTCTGTCTAGATTTTGGGTGGCAGTTTGTCCTGTGACCTTATGTATCTGATAAGTTCAGCTTTTTCTTATTGTAAGGATGGTAGTGATAACTTCTAAGTTCTTTATGTGTAAGAGCTAGAACTAGATAACCATCACATTAATTTTTTTTAAGTAAAGAATATGTTAGTCAGAAATTACATTCTTACTTGGGATACATTAATCTCATTCATAACAACATTATTCAAATGAGCTCAGCTTACATATTTTTCAGTGTATAAAAGAAAATCTATTGAAAGTAGTTATGAGATGCAGCAACTTTGCCACTAGAAATCAGAAGACTATGTTTATTCAGCCTCTATCTGTGAACTCATATTCTCCTTAGAGTCTTTCCTATACCCAAAACAGAACCTATGAATTTAATTGGCTGATAGAATTGTACAGTAACATCAGACAACTGATAAAGACAACATTCAGAGATGTGCCTAAGAATCTACTATTTGTAGCTGGAAACAGAGACAACATCAGATATGTAAAGAAACTATCTAATAACTATTTTTATTACCACTTAAGAATGAGCAATAATTGGGGAAGCTGGGATGGCTCAGCGGGTTAAGCAATCTCTTTGCAGCCCCGAGTATCGAGGATCGAATCCCAGCCCAGCCCATGTGGACCCACATGCTGAACTGGGGAGTGCTTCCCATGCAGGAGGCCCCAGCTCAGTTCCCACCCTGCGTGGCCCCTGCTCACCTGTGTGGAACAAAACCATGTTGAAAACTGATGACTTATAACTATGGAGACTGCTCTGGGCCCTTCCCCTTCTCTCTGTGTGTCAAAACCACTAAAATAAATCTTAAAAAAAAAGAAATGAGCATTAATTAAGTCACAGATATATAGGTAAAACTCATTGAATTTCTTTCATTTATCTACTCGTGGAAATTTTTAGGTATTTAAACATCCCATTATTCATGTTCATCTCTTTGTTGAATACTCAGTCATACAGGTATTTAAGGTAGTTTGGGTAAGCCCCAAGATATTGTGAAAAATAATATAAGATCTAGCCCAACTCTGAGTCATTCCCATTTAAAATAAAAACATGGATTAATGTTGACAGTCTGTTTAAGTAAGTGCCAAATGGGAATCCCTGGGCCAAGCAGGTGACCAAGAACAGCCACAGGAATGGGGTGTGTGGAGTAAAAAGAAAATCTTTTAGTTTTACGTGGTGGTGAGCAGACTTTCTCTCTTTCAGTTGAAACAGGACAAATTGGGATGTTCTTAAAGGATAAGAGTCTTCCAGGATATAGTTTGGCAGTTAAAACTGGAGACTGGAATAGACCACAAATGACTGATGTGAAGTTTTATCCTTGAAGATTTTAGGGGAGGGAGGTAGACTGCTCTATGTTAAGTGCAATTTTGTCAAAAAAGACAGGACAATGAACTAGGTCATTTCTTGGGGTATTGAACAGTGATGATTTTTACTACTTAAGAACCTCATTCTTGAACCCAGCCCACACTTACTAGCTTAAAGTTGTTTAACAAGCTTGAACCATGGTTTTATGTATAGAATGAGCTTAACACACCATACATTGTGGGATACTTTTGAAGTTGAAATAATTTCACATGTTCGGAGTAAGTGCTGACAAGAATCCCTGGCACATAGAAGATGCTCAATAACTGATATCAATTCCCCTAAACACACACACACACACTGGGTCCAGCTGTCCTGCCCATATGCAAATTGCAGAGGCAGAGGCTTGGTGAAAAGAGTCTTTATTTAAAAGCTACACAATTTTGGAAGGATGAGAGGCATCTGTCTCAGAGCCAGCTCTCTCTAAAACACAAAGAAAATAGCCCTGCCACTCTCTACCAAGCTAGACCACTCTCAGGCTGCGCCCTGAGTTCTTTCTTCCTGTTTACAAGAGTGAAGTCCTTTGGGGAATGCAAGTGGCTGCAACAGGATTCTCCAGGCAGATTCCCCCAGGCCGTGAAAAGAGCCATTTCTCTCTCTCCACTAGCTGAGCAGCCCCAGCGCTGGGCATACATATGCCCATCACCCCTTCTCATGCCACCTTTTTCTTCCAACGGCCAAGCCCCGGGAACTGGGCACTCAAGCCACCTCTGCTATGCCTACCTGCCCTGGTTGCTCCTAAAGATGTGAGTTAACGTCCGCCCTCTTCCCACTTCAATTCCAGACCCAGACTTCCATGCACTTCTGAAGGGTAGAACTTTGCAGCCAATCCTGTCCTAGGCTGGCAGGCTTGCACCCTCTTGTGCCACAGTGCTCCTAAAGGAAATAGGAGGGTCTTTTCCTCCATCAGTCATGCTCATGTGCCAGTCTAGGGCACTGGACGGGGGTGGGGAGTTGGGGGGAAGGGAGATTCATCAGGCGCCTCATCTGTTTGTTTATGGCTGCCCAGGGGCATCCTCCTCCTATCACTCCTCCCTTTATGCCAGTAACAATTCCTGCTGAGGTCGCCTCAGGCAACCTCTTCTTACCAGCATCGGTCAAATGTCCATCACATGACGTGCTGCATCAGATGAGGCACGGAAAGTTGTATGTGCTCACCACCTCCCTCTCACCCTGCCTCTCCTGGTATCAGCACAACTAAGACACACTGTTTTCCCATGATTTCTTAGTCAGATAAATAGTATACACTAGTATGGAAGAAAGGGCCATTTAAGTTTATTATAAAATACACAAAACTAGAACAGATAAAGTATGTATTTCCTCATTGTGGGAGTGTTGCAATATTGTGACAGTGTAAGCAATGTTTTCACATATACACAGTCGATGGATATCAGTAAGATACTTGATTATAAACAATGACTCTTCAAAATTTAGAGTGAGTAGGATCTTTGTCTTTTACATAGAAGAATTGAGTAATAGAACACAGTTTTTGAATGTCTAAATTTTGGGAAGATAAGCAATGAATAAAATAAGAATATATTTACCATCAGGTACAATAAGGGAAATAATTTTACTTTCAGTTGTTTACGTTGTACTCCATATCCAAGCATGAAGGACAAAATGAAATAATTTAATGCCATTTCTTCCTCTAGTTTTTGGTTATTTATAAGTATACACTTGTCTTCATTTTGGTTCCTGAATTAATGTCAAATTTATATTTTAAATGCTATAATATAAACTTTGTAAGCCTGCGCTTAATTTTCCCTATAATTTTTTTTCAGAAAGCATAAACATTATGCTTTAACTAGCTGCATATTTGAAGTCTTATTTCAAGTCTACAGCTAAGTTATTAAACAAGATCAAATAAAATCTGCAGTAGAAGACAAAAGCACACAGATTTAAAATTATAACAATCATAAGCAATAATAATATTGTGGCAATCTGAAAGATGTGGTAATCTACAAATTCTATAGTTACCTGTAAAACTGTAAATCAATTGATATTTGCTGCAAATACTCATAACCTTAGTCACAGACATTTTATTGCTGTTATTAGAATAACAAGTTTTACACACAATGATTTCTTTTTACAGACCTACTTTTTCCCCATTCTTTTACCACCCCTATTGGTTAAACTAATTGTGTTGATTTACTAGTTTGAGTGAGAATAATTTTTCACTATAAAGATAAAAACAATATCATGTGAAACACAATGGATAGTTATCTGTGTTATGGGCTAAATTTTGTCCCTCCAAAATTCATATGTTGAACTCCTAACCCACAGTACCTCAGAATGGGACTGTATTTGGAGATAGGGCCTTTATTGAAAAGAGGATTAAGTTAAAATGAGGCCATTAGGTTGTGCCCTAATTTCATCTGACTAGAGTCCTTTTAGGAAAAGGATATTTGAACACATGAAGACATTAGATATTTGCACATGCACAAGCAAACAATATATGAGGACACAGCAAGAAGGCAAGCCAAGGAGAGAGGCCTCAGAAGAAACGGAACTTTACAACACCCTGCTCTTGTACACCCCAGCCCCCAGAACTATGAGAGAATAAATCTCTGCCGCTTAACATCCCCGGTCTGTGGTACTTTGTTATGGAAGCCCTAGCACACAAATACAGTTTTAATTGTCACAAACCCTATGACAAAGACGTGACTTATTATTATTTGTTATTATTTTACAGATAAGAAAAAAAAAACAAAAACACAAGGAACTAGGGTTTGAATCCATCAGTAAAGAATCAGAGCCTTGCCTCTGACCAAGAAAACATATTTATATTAAGCATATTTCCTTTACTGTGTAATTGGGTATATTGTTAGTAAAAATAATCTTATAAGTTATGACAGGAGAGAAGGAGGAAAGAGAAAAATGGCAGGTTTAGAACACACACAAAGAAAATATTTCCACCGAGCCTATAAAAACCATGACAATATATTGTCACAAATTTGCATGTCTTAGAATATTAATAATAACCGAAGTTCTCTTGGATAACATAGAAGACCTCAAGGCTTTGTGATAAGACAACAGCTGATTGGAGGCATGCATTGTTCAAATTCAATAAAATATAGAGGAAAAGTAAAATTTGTATAAAAACACCTTTTTGGAAATAGCCAAAAAAAAAAGACCATAGACATTGCTTAAAACCCAATAGGGACAAAATAGAGAAAAGCAAGTAAAATAATAGACACAAATAAAATTGAAGTAATTACTGTAGTAGAAAATCTTTGTTTAAATATTACACTAATGACAAAAAGTAGGAAGACTAGTATTGGGGATTAACTTTTCTACCGAGAATACCTAGAAAAGCTGAAGCAAAAACAAAAGAAAGCATCTATCTGAAGGCATCAGACAACTAGCAAAGCAGTGAGAAATCGGATCCAGTTCTGTGAGGCAGGGTGGTGAGCTGGGCTCTTTGGGTTGCTTTTAACCTCTCGGTGATTTCCAACAGAGAAAGCAGTGGGTAAGGGATTGAAAAACTGAGCCTTGCTACTGACAGACTAATGAGGATCAGGACTAAGGTATTGTCATTTATAAGAAACATACTATATTTAATTATTCAGATGCTCAAAATGTTTTTAGCATATATATTTGTTGTTCATCCACAGTTCCTGGCTCACAGAGTTCCCCAACACTTTGGAATTTCTTAAGTGAGGAGAGTAACAAAGGTGTCTCTCTTGCTATGGTAATGAGACGATTCTTGAACCCCAAGAAAAGATGCCAGGGAAACCAACCATGTGATTAGAGGACTGGAACTTTCAGTCCCACCCCACTGACCTGCAATGAGGAGAGAGTGGCTGGAGGTTGGATCAGGATGGTTAATGATTTAATAAAAAATGCCTATGTAATGAAGCCTCCATAAAAATCCAAAAGAACAGAACAGGGTTTGGAGAGCTTGTGGGTTGGTGAACACGTGGCCATTGGAGGAGAGTGGTGTACTTAAAAGAGGGCAAGGAAGCTCCAGAGCCCTTTCTCTATACCTTGCCCCAGGCATCTCTCCTGTCTGGCTGCTCCTGTGTTATACATCCTTTCATAATAAACTGGTGACCTAGTAAGTAAAATGCTTCTGAGTTCTGAGTTTTAGTAAATCAATCAAATACCAGGAAAGGGTCAAGGGAACCTCTTTTTTATAGCCAGTCAGTCAGAAACACAGTTAACACCCTGGGCTTGCAACTAGCTACTGGTTACTGATACCTGAGGATTCAGGGTTGGGGAGCAGTCTTGTCGGACTGAACCCTTAACCTATGGAATCTGATGCTACCTCTGCATAGATAGAAGTATAAGAACTGGAATTGGAATTCCACATTGGAATTGGTACAAGAATAAATATAGCGACAAATACTGGAAATTAAATCCCACCTAAAGGATCCTTGTTACCACACCCACAGCCTTTTATTTGGGACTTGAAGAGCTACATTCTAATGGGAAAAAACAAAACAAAACACAGAAATAGACTAGGCCTCACATTTTACCATCAAGAAAATCAGTGAATAGAGAGATTAAATAATTTGCCCAAGGTCATACCATTAATAGTAGCAGAGCTGGGATTTGAACCTAGCTGATTGGCTCCAGAGTTCAGGTTTTTTATTATTATACCATGGTATTAAACCAGCATGATATTGACACCCAAATCCAACAAAAACAGCATAAATAAAAATTTTAGGTCAATTTCATTTATAAATTTTGATATAGTATATCTTGGGAAGTAATACAGAAAATACAATTCAGCAGCACATTTAAGAACAATATAATGAAAGCAGGTCTGATTCACTCTAACAGTCCTAAGATGATTTACCATGAGGAAAATTTTCAATTTAATTCAACATATTAATAGAACAAAGGCAACATCATAATAATTTCTAGATGTTAAAAATTCTTTTGATAAAATTATCCATTTCTGATCCTAAAAACACTTTTGTTAAAATATAAACAAAAATATATTTTATTACACATAGATTAATGCAAGTCCATATCATGTTGACAGAAAATACTAAATATATTTATACCAAAGCTAGGAATGATATAAATTATTACTATTATAATTGTTAGTATTAGATGAGAGGAAGAAATAAAAGGCAAAAAGTTTTGAATAGCATGAAATAAATTATCATTATAGGAGAAACTATTTTATACCTTTAAATAACTCTTTGTAATATAAACTATTACAAAGAGATATTTAAGAAATCTGGAGAAAATTAAAAAAAAATTGATGGCCTTCCTATGTAGAATCAATAACCAATTATAATTTAAAATAGCAGAAAATCCAACTCACAGTAATTCTAGAATGATTTTTAATACCTATGAATATATTTAATGAGAAATGTTTAAGAGCTTATATAATAAATAAAACATTGAAATGCTATTGTAAGAGATAAAGTAAGACTTGAATCAATTGGAAGATATATCCTAGTCTTGGACAGAAATATTCAATATCATAATAATATAAATTCTCTCTAAAGTAAGGCTATGCATTTTAACACAATAGTAACAAAATAACATATCAATTTTTAAAATAGACTAAGTAAATCAATGAAGCAAAACAGAATCCAAAGGCAGAAAGAAAGCAATATTGGAGTGGTTTATAATATTAAAGTAGCATTGCACTACATATCAACACATAACAAGGAATATTCAATAAATGTTGTTGAGAAATGGGATAGGCATTTAAAAATTTTGACTTTACTTACCCCTTGTACTAAAATTTTGGATCAATCAAGTATTTACACTTAAAAATGAAGGTCTCATAGTACCAGAGCACACCAGGGACGCCTGCTATTTTCTAACTTCCAAGTGAAAGCTTCATTAAGTGTGTAAAGGAAACAGAAATTATAAAAGATGGATAAATTCAATGACATGAAAGGTTATAGGTAGCAAAAACCACTATAATTCAGATGACTATAAATACTTGCAAGGCATCTCTAAAGCAAAGGGCTAATTTTCTTTATATAAATGGTTTCTTATTTCTAACTAATGACGTGGGCCCTTGGGTTGTTAAAGAAATGGAAATATGAATATATTTTAAGTACAGGAAGAGATGTGTCTTTGAACCAGCAACCTCACTTTTAGGAGTCAGCAATCTCATGTCTAAGAACTTATCCTTACAGATATGCCTCCGTATCTGCGACCTGATGTGCATACAAGGATATTTCCTGCAGCCCTATTTATTAATAAGAGCCTGGAGGCAATGTTAAGTGTCCATCAAGGAAAAGTTAATTAATTGATCAAGACAATAATATGCAATTATGGAATAAATGACAGAACCTTGAATGTACTTACATGGAAAAAATCTAAAAGGATATAACATTACATAAAACAAAACAAAACAAAAAACTAGTGTGCATAGTATTGTAATGTTTTTGTCTAAATAAGCATATAAATTATCATACTAGTTTATGTATAGAATGTCTCTGAAGCAGTACAAAATAATTATTACCTCTGAAAAGTGGAAGTGATGGTAGACAATCAATGAAAGAATTACTATTCTCTGAATATTCTTTTTTTATCCTTTATGTCATGTTTACATGAAACTTATTAAAATTGATTTATTTCAAAAGCTTAGTCTGGATAAATGAGTGAAAAAAGCCAATGAAACTTTGAAAAATAAGCTTAATAAAGAGTTTCTAACTTGACCTGATCTTTCAGCGTATTATATAATTACAGTTATTAAATATGTGTATTGTACAAAAGGGAAAAAGAGAGCAATAAAATAGAATTGAAGCCTGGAAATATAAATAGTAGTTAAATATATGTATATAATATATAAATAACTTTTTTAAAAAGATTTTTTTTTTTTGACAGAGAGACAGAGACAAAGAGAGACAGAGAGAAGGGGGAGGGCCCAGAGCAATCTTCGTAGTTGTACATCATTAGTTTTTGACATGGTTTCGTTCCACATAGGTGGGCGGGGGTCGCGCAGGGCAGGAACTGGGCCAGGGTCCCCCGCATGGGAGGCACGCCCCTGCAAGCTGGGGGCCTGCTACGTGGAAAGCATGCCCTGCGCCGCAGAGCCATTCCGGCATCCCCACAAATTTAATCTTTCACACAGCCTCTGTGTATAATGTCTTCCATTTTATACTGCCTCAGTAAAGTTGAGATTTTCGGTTGCAAAACAGTTTTTGTGGGATTCTGTTTTTATGTGTGTGTTTTGTTTTGCTTTAATTGTGAATTTACCACTGTCCACGGAAATCTGTCAGTGATTTAAATTAATTCTTTAAGACTTGCCCAAGGTTACACATACTGTAGATGGTGGAGCTAAGAAGTCCAGGCTGCCTGGCACTGAAGTCCTTGTGTTTGACCAGAAGGCCAGGTGTGTTTTGTTTTGTCCTCATTCTCTTCTCATTCCCATCCTCCTCCTCAGAGGCAACCCACCACCATAAACTTTGTGCGTACACCTATACAATACATCGTCCTAGTGCACGTGTCTGCAAACCATTTCAAATTTATATATCTTTTTTCTTTGTTGTTCTCTACCAAAATTTTCAGTTGTAATTTATCTCCTTGCCATAGCTATTATAAAGCCTGTGTCTGCCCGCTCAATTTAAAGATTTACATCCTGCTTCAATTCCGAGAGTTCTTAGCCATTATTTCTTGACTATTTCCTCTAGCCTATTCTTTCCTTTTGGAACTCATATTAGTTCCTCCAATATGTTCTCTAGAAATATGTTCTCTGGAAGGCCATCACATGCCATGGGTTATAGAGACTTCTCTCTAAGGCATTATGATGAACTCTGCTTGGGTGCAACGAGAGCCATAGGTTCTGAATCTTTCTTTTTTATCTTACACTCAACTTCTCAGCTTGGAATTCCCACACCATATGAGTAATGCAATTTGTATCATTGCTTGGTATATCTTCAAGCTCTGATTTCCTGAAGTTGGTTGTGTTTTTACTCACAGCTCATGGTGAATATTTTTTCTACCCATAAATGGTCCCCAAATTACGATATATTTGGACTTACAATTTTTCAACTTTACGATGGTGTAAAAGCAATATGTACTCAGTAGAAATGGTACTTTGAAGTTTGATCTTTTCTTGGGCTAGTGATATGCTTCTGTACAATACTCTCTTGTGGTGCTGAGCATACAGTGAGCCACAATCCCCAGTCAGCCATGCAATCCTGAGGATAAACACTCAAGACTCTACAGCAGGCAAGTCCAACCTGCAGCCCAGCATGGCTTTCAATGAGGCCCAACACAAATTCTTAATCATTATGAGACTTTTTTTGGTGACTTTTTAAAAGTTCATCAGCTATCATTTCCACTGAAGTGATATTATTGAAGTTCAACCTATCTCACGTTGTACTTCTGAGTTTTCAAGGTACTTCAAAAATAGAACTCATAGTTGATAGCTATCTGTACTTTTGAAAAGATATTGCTTGGATAACATGATAGGCAATAAAAGTCAAATTACTGAAATGAATGTGCTGACAAGGTAGTAACTCAATATGAAAGAAAGTGTAGAATGTTCATAGTACCAGCAAAACAACAGGATTTGGCATCAATTGACATGACAGAACATTTTCAGACACATCCTGAAAGAGAAATTTTCTCTCATTAATTCTGGTGAGAGTGAATCTAATCACATTTTTTTTTTTTGTCTGACAGTCTCACATTAATAAGAATTGGCATATGAGAAACTTCACATGGATGACACACAGGAAAAGCCATGACACATAATTTTAACTGCAATAAGACTCTTTTTCCTATTGTATTCATGCTGCTGCTCAACAAGCTAAAACAAATGTTCTCATATAATTTTGAAGTAAAAACGAAACAATTCTTGTGGCTAAATTTTACATCAACATCCCTATCCATGTACTTTATACAAGAAGTTCTAAGAGCAGTTTGCTTGAAAGTCTATGGTGTTGAATATTTTAGATTTTCCCCCAACTTTTAAAAACATAAACATAAAGAAAAGATAAGGAGCAAAGTTCTCCTTGCAAAGAAAAGGGTTGCCTTGCTTGCTTTCATCTTTGCTATCAAAGATCTCCGACAGTGTTTTTCTGTGACTAGTTGGGGTGGGGTGGGTGGGGAGGTACAATACTATTAAAAATATCAATTCCTAAGCACTACCTCCTGGAATTCTGTTTCTCTTGATCTGTGTTGGAGCCCAGTAACTTTATTTGAATCAACTCCCTGTTCACATGATTCCTGAGCACACTAAATTTTGAGAACCATTGATACAGAGGTTGCATTAAAGAGCATGGGAGGCAATACACGAAGACATGGAAGTATTTAGAGTACCCAGATTTCTGTGGAAGTTGGTCATTTCTTTGGTTATTGCCAAGTCATGCTAATTTTTAGAACAACTGATACTAAGAACTCAGTGAACGGTTTCATCCAAGGCACATATAGCAAAAGCAAGTGGAATTAAAAGTGTTTTGGGGATGCCGGGATGGCTCACTGGGTTGAGTGCTCGTCTTGCAGCCCTGGAGTCTGAGGATCAAATCCCGGCTCTGGACCCAGCCTGTGTGGATCCATATGCCAGGGCGAGCTTCCCATGTAGGGGGCCCCCAGCTAGTGGGAGTTGTGCCTCCCATGCAGGAGGCCCCTGGCTGGGTTCCTGCCCTGTGCAGCCCCCACCCACCTGTGGAATGAAACTATATTGAAAATAGATGACGTACAACTGTGGAGACTGCTCTGGGCCCTCCCAGTTCTCTCTCTCTCTGTCAAAGACAATAAAAATACATCATTAGAAAAAATTGTAGACATTTTTTAAAAAGTATCATCCTACAGTTTAAAATTCACACACTGCTATCTATAGGAATAAATTAGGAAAAGACCAAGAACATTGATACTTTTTCAAGGAAAAAATGGCACCAGAAAAGAGATTGAAATGTAAATGAATATAAAGAAGATTTTTAAGACCAATAGGGGATTTTGATAATTAAGTAATTCTAATATATCTGTTGGGAATTGCTTATAATTTTCTGGTGGATTAGGTAAGAAATACACAAATTACTAGAATTTGTAATTCAAGTAATCTCATTACTAGAAAATGGGTAGAAATAACCCATAAAATGAATAGCTGAAACCATACACAGTCAAATTTATTTCTCATGAAAGTATCTACATAAATTGGTTGGGCAGTCTAAAAAAATTATTACTTATTAAATAAGCCAGCTTTTAAACTTTATATTATTATGATAAACCACAGAGTCATTTTCACTTTTTAGATTTTTCAATTCATTATTGCAATATTTTATACTTTTTAAAAAGATTTATTTTATTGTTTTTTGACAGAGACATAGAGAGAAAGAGACAGAGAGAAAGGGGAGGTTCCACAGCTGTCTCCATAGTTGTAAGTCATCAGTTTTTTAACACGGTTTTTTTCAACACAGGTGTGCGGGGACTGTGCAGGGCAAGAGCCAGGCCAGGGGCCTCCCACTTGGGAGGCATGCCCCCTCAAGCCAAGGGTCAAACTCGGGGGTGGGGAGAACCAAACTGGGGGCCTCCTGCATGGAAAGCACACCACAGTTCAGCAAGTGGGTTCACACAGGCCAGGGCCTGGATTCGATCCTCGGTCCCTGGGGCTGCAAAGTGAGAGTTTTAGCCACTGAGCCATCCTGACTTCCCCAATATTTTATACTTTTTAATCATTACTGTTCACATGGAAAATAATTATTTTATTTTAAGTTTGAAAATAGATAAGCACCTATGCTTCTCTCCATGCTAGCAGATGGATAGAACAAGTTTTTAAAGTCTTATTAGTCCATTAATTCTTAATTTATTCTGACTTTAATACACATTTATCAAAAACAAAAATTCAAACCATAGTAACTTTTATTTTGTTTTAGTAAATGTTAACATTTATACTGTAAAAAATAATGTAAACAGACCCACTTAAAAATGGAGTCTGAGCTGCCATCCCCAAAGGAACCACCTTACATGTGTTACTCCTCAAATCTTTGGAACATTGAAACTGGCGATAATGGGATGCTGGGATACCTAGTTGAGTGCTTGCCTCTCACTCTCAAGGTCTGGGGTTTGATTCCTGGCCCCCACCTGTGCAAACTCATAACTGCCAGGCTGGCTCAGCAGCAAAAGTTCTCATCTCCCATGTGGGAGGCCCCTGGTTTGGGAACTCACACCTAATGATATACAGTGTTCCCTCGCCACTTGGTTTGCGGCTTCAGTGCTTTGCGGGTTTTTCCAAAACATTATCGCACTGTGCCTGGCACCCTGCAGGTGCTCAGGGAACGCATGTGATTAAATGGACGTGCTGGGCTCCCAGTATTAGACCAGATGGAGCCTGAGAGCACAGAATCTCAACACGTTGGACTGGCTAGTGCAGCCCCAAGGCAGAAAGCAGGGACTAGAGATCCAGTAAGATGGTTGAGGGGCAGTGGGTGGGAGAGGAAGTGGGCCCAGGAGCCTGCCTTTGAGGACAGACCGGGTGGGGGTGGGGGTGGGGTCTTGTTG
>PVKE010024226.1:0-23973 GCA_004027555.1 Craseonycteris thonglongyai | reverse complement strand
TAACTTGGCCACTGTGAACAGTGCTGTGATGAATATTGGGGTACATATATCTTTGCAGATTAAGGTTTTCAGGTTTTTGGGGTAAACACTCAAGAGAGCTGGGTCATATGGCAATTCTGTTCCTGGTTTTTTGAGGAATCTCCATACTGCCTTCCATAGTGGTTGTACCAGTTTACATTCCCACCAGCAGTGTATGAGGATTCCTTTTTGTCCACAGCCTCTCCAGCACTTGTTATCCCTTGTCTTGTTGATTATAGCCATTCTATCTGTTATAATTCTTGACTTGTATGTCCTGTTCAAGATACCAATATTAAATCCAATAATACAAAGTTTTTGTTCTACGTTTTTAAGTAAAAGATGAATAATATGAGCTCTTTTACTCAAGTCTATGGCCCATGTTTAATTAACTTTTATATATAATATAAGGTAAGGGTTAAAGTTAATTGTTTCCATGCAGATATTCAGTTGTTTGCGCAGTCTTTGGTTAAAAGACTGTTTTCCACTGATTTTCCCTGGACTCTGTCAAAAAGTAGTTGCCTGTATAAGTTACAAATTCATTTTTGGACTCTGTAAACTGTTCTGTTGATCCATATACTACTATCACTAGAACAATACCACACTATCTTGATTACTGTAGCTTTCCAATTAGTCTTTTAGGATTCTGGTTGTGATTACTTTGAAAATTTAAATCAATTTGGAGATAATGGCCATTTCAATAATAGCCATGTCTGTGGAATATCTCTTTGGTTTTCAGGTCCTTTTGAGTTTTCTTCTGTAGTGCTCTGTAGTATTCAGTATAGAGGTCTTAAACATTGATTAATAAATTTATTTCTGCATATTTTATATTTTATTATTGTAAATTAAGTTATTTTTAAACATTTTACATTTGGCTCGTTAGTTGCATATGTGTGTATATGTAGACACACACATATGTCAGGGGTTAACAAACTGTGGCGCATCAGTCAGCCACCTACTTTTGTAAATAAAGTTTTATCGTGATACAGCCATGCCCATTTATTTATATATTACCTGTGGCTGTTCTAATGTTGCATAGGTTGAGTTGAGTTTTTTCTAACAGAGACTGTGTGGGCTACAAGTTTCAAATATGTACTATCTGGAATTTTAAGAAAAAGTATACCAGCTCCTCATATTAAGAAATACACTTGAATTATTTTATATGGACCTTATATCCTGCAACCTTACTAAGTTTGCTTATTATTTCTTGCAGTTTTTAAAAATAGTTTTGTAGTGTTTTCTACAATGTAATATCATCTCTAAATAATAATAGTTTTACCTTATTCTTTCCAACCATTATGTGTTTTGTTTTTGTCAACTTAATGAAAAATTTTTGAAATGCTCTCTAATATTCTATCATGTGATTACATATACCATAATTAGCTTTAAAATATTTACATTACTGGAATTATATGGTGTTTTTAAACTTTCATTTATGAATAATTATAAGGAATATTTTTGTTCATGCAGTTCTATTATTTATTGTTTGCTAAGATATATTTTTAGAACTTTAGTTATTGAGCTCCTGATTGTAAACATGGTTAGAGTCATTGAAGCAAATTTTCAAATTCTATTTAAAAAGGCAAATTTCTCTCAAGAAGAATATGAGTTTTTTTCTGAATGGTCAGTTTTATTGTTTGACTGGTTGATTGATTGTTGTGTTTTATTTTATTATTAAATTATTGAGGTGACATTGATTAGTAATATAGGTTTCAAGTGTACAATCCTATGATGTATTATCTATGTGTTACATTGTGTGCTCACCACCCAGAGTCATGACAAATTTTCAAATTCTTATTATTAATTTCCCTTTTTGGTCCCTAGACCAAAATAAGTTTAAGAAGTAATTATTAAAAAAAAAAAAAGTTTTTCCCTCTTTTCTAACTTTGTTTAGAAAATTATAATGGTTAAAATCATTGACTCTAGAATAAAATATGAATATCAGTCCCAGTTCCAACAAAAATGTAACCTTGAGCAAATTACTAATTCTATTCTTAGTTTCCTAATTATAAAATGTGAATAACAGAGTGTCTACATTAGAGTTTTATTCTGAATATTAAATGAGACAATGTAATTAGGACATTCTGTATGGCCCTAGGCCCAGTAAGTGCTTAATCAACATTTCCTCTTATATAAGATTCCATGGCATAATCAACATTTCCTCTTATACAAGATTTCATGCAGACCAGATCACAATCATGATATTCAAGAGACATATGATATTGAGCAGAGTCTTTAGAGCTAGAAGAGTACGTAATTTGCGGTGTACCCTTTTTCTACCTTTACTTTTACCTCAGTTTAAAAGTGAAGTATTCAGGAGTAATTTTATTGGAAATTAATAATATACTAATGTATCCAAGTATAAAATGTTTACCTAATTTTTAATATGAGTCTATTTAGATGAAGTTGTTTACTCTCACTTTTTATTTTAATTTGTCTTTGTTCTATACTTTCTTTTCTTTTAAGATTTATTTTATTGTTTTTTGACAGAGACAGAGATGAGAGAGACAGAGAGAAGGGCGAGGGCCCAGAGTAGTCTCTGTAGTTGTACATCTTCAGTTTTCGACATGGTTTCATTCCACATGGTTGGGTGGGGGCTACACAGGGCTGGAACTTGGCTGGGGGCCTCCTGCCTGGGAGGCCCACCCCCTGAAACCATGGGCAAACTGGGGTAGGTGGGGGGAGTGAGAACCAAACTGGGGGCCTTCTGCATGGGAACCACACCCCAGTTCAGCAAATGGGTCTGCATGGGCCGGGCCAGGATTTGATTCTTGGTCCCCGGGGCTGCAAAATGAGCACTTAACCCTCTGAGCCATCCTGGCTTCTCCTATACTCTTTCTTTTGATGAGAAATATCATCGTAATTTAGAATAACCCTTTCAATATACAGCATATAATCAATCATAAATATAATGGTTTCAATGTAACATTAAATTTAATAGTTTGATAATTAAATGGCTAATGGAGGTAACAAATATCCCTGGATAATTGCAGTTTCATGATGTTGAGAACAAGAAAGCTATTAAAAACAATATTCACAAGTAAAATATTTTTTTTCATCTAATAGTTGTTAAAATTACATGTATTTTGTTTGCTTATTATATAAACATTTATGAGAACCTACTGTAATAGTATATTATACATATGAACAACAGAATTCAATAAAATATCCTCAAATACCTTAGGAATCAGAAAGAGTATAATCTCATCATTATCTAATGTAAGATTTAATCTAATGAAATACGTTGGTCTAAAATATTTACTGTTTATATAATATAAATGTTAAGTGGCTTAAGAGTGTATGAATAATGCTTTAAAGGAGTAATGGTATAGTTAAATATCCTCATTCTTCATCGAAAAGGTGGCAGTTGAGAATTTAAGGTGATCTTGAAAACATCTAGAAGAAGCGAACAAGTAACATCACACAAACGATAAGCATGCAGAATTATTTCATAATATACCTCAAGCATTTCAGAGTGTATAGTGTTTCGGGTAATTTTCAAAGAGATCTCAAAATAAAGTGACTCTAACAGATGCATATCAAAGAGGAAGGCAGACATGAAGACAGAATGAGAAAGTTAAAATGATAGGATCATTGTGAAATTGAAATTTCAAAAAAGAATGCCTCTTCATCATAAAACTGCTCTCAATTGTGGATTAAGAAGCATGCTAAGATTTCAAATCTCTGCATACGTAAAAGATGTCCAAATTTTGTCTTTGCCTAGTTAAAGTGACCTGCCAAAATACAAAGGCGATTTAAAATTTTTACCTTCATCACCCAGTTTTACTTATTATGTGATTCAATTTTAAACCATATTTATATGAATTAAATCACTAGTGAGCTAGCACTATAGGAAAGTAAAAATCTGTCATTCTGGATAGTATCTAGTTATATTCTCAATGATGGTGTAGAAATATGGATTTCTCTCTCCATTAAGCCTCATTGAACTGGAGTTTCTTATTGTTGGATCCATGATTAAGATATTACAGTGCATTAATTTTCTTTTTAACCGTTGACAAATTTTGTGCTTCTTTTCATATTGTGTTTATGAATCATAGCAATTTGCACTTTGATTAGTAAAGGTAAGGGTGTGTGTGTGTATATATGTTTTATGTATGTATTTAAAATACAAATTATATGAGACATTTTAATATATATTTTTAAATAAAAATTATATGTTAGTGTTTCTTAAAACTACTAGTGTCTCCTAAACTATACCACATAACAGAAGAGGCAAAAAGAAGAGAAAAACTGTTGTGGTCTCTTCAATTTTTAAAATACAGTAGTCTTAAATGTACCATTTACCTCAGAAAATTACCAAGTAACATATATTGAATTGTTGAAACAAATTTAAGTGTACTTAAGCAACTTTTTCTTACAATAATGATTGCATAACATACCTAGCATGTGAAAGAAAAAAAAATCTATCATTTTATAATTAGTAATTATCAAAGATTAAGAACAATGATCATATGTCTATATTTAGTTAGAATCAACATTGTGTTTATTCACTTTTAATTTTCATGTTTCCACTAAATTTCTACACTGCTTTTTTTAATTTTAGAATAGCCTTAAGAAAAACTTACTTGATAAAGTACAGGAGTAAATAGAATTGTCATGTATTTTTTCTTTTTAATAAATGAAATGCTGACTTCTTTATGTTTGTTTTATATTTTTGGTCAGCAAACTGGGAATTCAAATGATACTTTCTGAAATGTTATCTTTTGAATACAAACCACATCCCCTTCTGAAGCACAGATCTCTACATCAAGTCTAGAAATCTATAAATTAATAAGTTCGTTGTTTCTAACAAAACTGATTCTCAATGGTGTGGTAGGGATACAATAAAACTATTCATTCAAGACAGGGGAAAATGGAAGACACAGAAGCCACTGGAAAGGAGTCCTGGGAGTGAGCAAAGTTGCTTGATTAAATTCTAATTTTCTTTTTGAAGTATAGCTTCCTGATCAGGTTTGCTTGCTTATGTATGTACGCATGTACATATGTATGTACGTATGTATGTATGTATGTACATATGTATATAAGTATTTTCTGGATCTGCTCTTTGAGAGAGACTTCTATTTCCGTCATCCTCCATGAATATATTGAAATGAATGTTGGGCATGTACCTTACTTGGGTGACATTCAGAAATATCACCCCACTTTCTGCCTGTGGAAGGAGGAGTACATAGGATTGTTTCAAATCTTAAAGAGTTACACATTCTTTTAATTCAAGATTATAACATCTTTGGTAGCTAAACTCTTTAAAAAACTTAGTAGCCTTCCTATTTTATTCCAGGAAATTCCATGTTTGAGTATCCATTCCATAATGATTTTAGAGACTTTGTTTTTCAGATCCTCTACATTTCGTTGACTTATTGAAGATTATCTGAGTTTACCAGGTTTTAACACAAAAGTCAGACCAGTAAGCTCTTTCCTTGAGTTATATTTATAGTTGAAAAAATTTACTATGAAGTAGACCTCGTCTAAGAACCAGAGTTGTTATCTTTACTAAGTAACCCCTAGTCAACTTGGGCTTAGCTCCATTCCAGCATGATAGAAGGACACAATATGAAAAAACATACAGTGGGATTTATTATTATGCCCTCTGCCCACTTTTCTTTGGTACAAATCAATTATATAGTAATACATTATTTTGAAGGCGTCAAATAAAATTTGGTTGCATCCGCAAATGTAAAAGGAAAGGATTTGGTCAAGAACAAGCTGAGTATTATACAGATAAGAATTGAATGTGCTACTAGAAGTACATGTGAATGCAGGTTTCAACACAATATTTTCAGGAGCCATATTAGCAGGACTAGTTTTTGTGCATTCTGCTTTGTTGCTTATGGGTGTTCAGTAAAAGGAAATGACAAGTGTATATTTGCTGTCCCAACACCAATTGCCAATAAAAAAATAAAAAAAAGAAAGAAAGAGAGAGAGAAAAAAATAATGACTGATAAATACAATGAATTCTGGACTCAAATACACAATGACTGTGAAAAGAGATGAAAGTCTTTACAGATCTTCTATGTGACACAGAAATCTATAAAAACGAAAGGCGCATCCATGAAGGGACTTCTTTAGAGTAACAAAATCTGGAGGCATGATGGGTTATACCACTGAATATTTTCCCACATGGAAGATCAGGAAACAAATACAAGCCTGAAAGAGAAGACACACAAACTATCAGGTTTTGCAAGAAGCCAAGGGCAGAAATGTTAGGGTGGGGGAGAAATATATATGGTAATTGGCTTGGCAACCATTAATTGAGACAGCTGGAGAGAAACAGTTAAATGCTAAATCACCACAATAACCTGCAATATGCGAAGTTGAGCTATGAATCAGACAGCTCTCTAGCATATTCTGAAATGGGACTATGGAGCAGAAATATGCCCCTAAACAGATGGAAGCACCGATTTGTTTAGAACCAGGTCTGAAATAACAAGCCCAATGTAAAAGGCTACTCATGTTATTCACCCTGATTGCTTTTTAGTCACAATCTATCAGCAACCACCTCTACTGAACAGGCCTAACTCCTTGAAATAGAGTGATATTTAAATATAAAGCATCCTGAAAGTTGTAGAATTATGGAAAGATACCATAAGAAAGAAAACTAAGAATCATAATAACCATGGAAGAGCAATAACATCAAGCAAAAGTTTAAATATAGCCATCTATGTGATTTGAAAGAATTAAAACAAGAAATGTGGTTTCTTTGAGGGCAAGAATTTAAGGAAAACCTGTGCAAGAATAAAATAGAGATAATACAACAAAAATAATAAAAGTAATATGACAGTACAAGCAAGAAAGCCATATGAGAAGCAGTAAAAATTTTATAGACTAAAGGGAGAACAGTAAGGGCCATGAAGAATAAACAAGATATTTCAGATAAAAGAAATGGAAAAAATAATGAAAAATCATAATGTAAACAAGAGATTTAGTGTGTTTGTGTGTTGTGTGTTTGTTTATGTATGGAAACAAAGAAAACAATTTAAAAGAAGAAAATTGAAGACATAGGAAGAGTAAATTTTCTTACAGTAAGTGACGTGAATATATAGATCAAGCTTATCCAACCTGTGACCTGTGGGCCACATGGGGCCCAGAACAGCTTTAAATGCATTCCAATACGAATTCATAAACTTTCTTAAAACATTATGATACTTTTTTTGCAAATTTTTTTGTTTTTTTTTATTTTGTTTTGTTTTATTTTGTTTGTTTGTTTGTTTGTTTCAGCTCATCAACTATGCTTAGCGTTAGTGTTTTATAGGTGTGGCCCAAGACAATTCTTCTTCCAGTGTGGGCCAGGGAAGGCTAAAGATTGGACCTTCCTGATGTAGATTGAAAAGGTACCCGGTAATATCAAGGGAAAAAATTTACACAGAAGGATTAACATTGAAAAATATTTTGATGAATAGCCTGGGCTTTAAAGATTAAACAAGTATAGTTACCTATAAGTGGAAAATTCAGACTGGCTCAGATTTCTATAAGCAAAAAATATTCCAGTATATAGAATAAAAAATCTTTATGTAATCAAGTTATGCTTTCACTACAAAGGCCAGTCCTGAATGTACTTGCATATGGAACTGAGGGTAAAGAAACAAGGAAATTAAGATATAAAATAGAAGGTAAATATTTAAATTTCAAAAAATTAGAAATAATTTAACAAATGAAAATCAACAGGGGAAAAGAGTTAGAAAGTACAAATTTGCTGATATCCTCATCTTATCAGGGACTCAGTGGATAAAGATTTGACTAACTATGGATAAATTTATAGGAAAAGAAAAGTCTTTTAAAATAGTTTAATTTAATTGAGATGAAGTTTGTTCTGAAAGAAAAGAGCATCGGTATAAGATTTTTAAGAGTGTTTTAATCACATGGAGTTTCCCAGTTATCTGTCATTTTTCTAAAACGTAATTGTTAAATATTTTTTTAATCATTTTGTTATCTTTTTTCTAAGTTTCTGCTTTTTACTTTGAAATATTATTATTGTGAAAATTATTGTTATGTTAGTATTGTACATTAAATGATAATCACTTTTATTAAATGTTTAGAATTTCCATCTTTATCCTCTTGCTTAAGAGAAATTTCTAATTTTTATGTCAATTTTATGTCACTTTTAATATCAATAATATTGGTTAATTACATGTGGTAATTTTAACAAAATAAAAACATTATGAATTAATATGATCCTTGTAAAAAGAAGAAACATTTTACTTTTACACTTATATTTTTAGATAACATAAATACTAGTATAGATCCTTGTTCTGTATTAATGAACACATTTTTTGTTATTATTTTATATTTTTATTGATGCTTCAACTTTAAAATATTACTTCCTATGAGTGGTAATAAGGGGTACATGTTCAGACAATAAGCAAAGACTTAGCTATAGGACTCTTATGATGCATGAATAATGTGATGTGGACTTGTACATCTGTAAACTATCTAATTGTTACCAACTAATGTAACCTCATTAAATTTAACAATAAAAAAAATTATGAGTGTCATTGTTAGAACACAGTAAATCTATATCATTAATATACTCTAATTGCTAATCATCATTAAGGAGTTAGAACTTCATTACTGTTACTTTCTCTAAGTTTTATTTGAACATCATAAGCTTTAAAGGAAATCAAAAAAGACTAAGGTCTTGTGTTCTGAGCTGGGAATCTAGGATTAAATACGTATTTTTTGTACAAATCCTATATCCTCATTATTTTGTGATGCTGAAAGTTGAAGCTGAAACTGAGAGATATGATAGGTATGTAATTATTAGAGAAAGCTACTCCCCTTCCTTAACCCTGTCTCCTGAGGTTTCATAAGTTGTCTACAAGTTAGTTTTCCAAAGGAAAGAAATTATCTGCTATTTTAATACATTGCTTTAAACTGATTTCAAAAGGATTTCAACGTACTTCAATTCTAACAATTAAATTTTGAAAATTTCCTCAGATAAATCCAAAACTGCTTGTAGGTACAAATTCTCAAATAAGTTGATGGCATCATTTTGATGCCACCATTCATTTTATATTCCTTGTGGCTGAGTAAATTTATTTAGCTTTGTTCGTTATTCCTTTAGGTCATCATTTAGCACCTTATGAGGGAGAATGAAATATCAAAAGTCTAACATGACTTTCCCCAAGTAATTTCAAGTGGGCACAGCTATCGTTTTCAAAATACTAATCCTTTTTCTGTACAATGAATTATATGTACAGTTGAAGTCCTTTTTCTATTTCACTGGTAATAAAAAGTATTTTTACCTTCCACATTTTATCTGCAATGGTGTTCAGTGGCTTTTAACTCTAATTTGGAATATAGTATCATATTCTAAGAGGCAGGAAAATGTGATTCCAAATCACAAAGAAGTAGATTACATATTTCATTTCTCCATAAGTAAAGATGAATATTTTACTAAGATTAGAGAAGGAGAAAATGCATGGCACATACAGAAGGTGTGTCCTTCTCTGTCCCTTTTCTGTCATTCACTATTGTTGCTTGAAATCATTTTCTTGACATGCTAATTGTGGCACTGATTGAATTAAAAAGCAAGGTGGATGATTACTCTCATTACTTAATGGAAAAGACCCGTTTCTTATGGTGCAATAGAAAGTGTGTAATGTCAAAAAACAAACAAAATGCTTGTCATGTGGTGTACAATCTACATAATGCAGATGGGCTATTTCTCTAACTGGTCGCTGAATACATCATCTCATTTTTCTTGTTTTCATAGTGTTGACCAACATGCTGCCAGGCTAGCTTCCTGCTTCTGATTTAAACACAGGGTTCAGAATGACTTTGGAGCTTGAGATACTCACGGATTTATGGGGCACGTGTATGTGGAATTCTCATCACTGTACAGCAGCCCTGTCATTTTGTGACAGAGCCTGTTTGACTGGTTTTGAATTTATGATGGAAATAATTCAGAACAGAGTAATAATTTTCCCTTGGCAATTACACTACCATTTGGTACTTTGTCCCTTAGGGAAAAATGAATGTGCTGGGATCTATCCATGAATTTAGTAGCTCAGTGTAAGGAGCAAATCAAGGTCAGAATACAAATGCGGAACACGTGATTGCTAAATTCTAGTTCTGGGTCTTCAGCTTAAGACTCCTCACATTCGTGTGGTGATTTGCTTCATGGTTTACAAAGTACTGTTCCATTTTATGTCTTTTAATCGTCACAGTGATTTCTGAGAGGTAAATACCATTACTTCCATTTTGTAAAAGAAGAAAGTGAGACAGGAAATGTTATTTAGTAGGTATTTTTAAGCACTGGGAATACACAGATTAATAAGACAGTCGCTGCTTTGGTTTTTAAACTATTTATTATAAAGAATTTGAAATATACACAACAATTGGCAGAACTGTGTATGGAAGCTCCTGTATCCATTGGTCTTTATCAACAATTATTAACTTATGGTCAGTCTTATTTCATTCATGTCCCCATCCAACCTTTTGTACAATTTGGAAGTGAATTCCAGACATTAAATAATTCTACCAAAATAATTTTCACTACATATCTCTAAAAAAGATGACATTATTAAACATGATGACCTAAAATGAACATTTCCTCAATAGTATCAAATATCCAGGAAGTGTTCAAATTTCTAGTTGTCTCATAAATGCCAAAATTTAAATGTTTTTTTAAAGACTTATTTTTATCGTTTTTTTGACAGAGAGACAGAGAGAGACAGAGAGAAGGGGAAGGACCCAGAGCAGTCTCCATAGTTCACAGCATTAGTTTTCCACATAGTTTAACTCCACAGGTGGACACAGGGCTGCGCAGGGCAGGGACTGGGCCGGGAGCCTCCCGCATAGGCCCGGGCCAGAACTGAACTGGAAGCACACCCCAGCCCAGCAATGGGTCCACCTGGGCTGGAGCTGGGATTTGATCCTCCATCTCCAGGGCTGCAAAGCAAGCTCTAAACCTGCTGAGCCAGCCTAGCTTCCCTTAAATGTTATTATTATTTATTTAGGATCCAAATGATATTATTGCTCTGTGATTGATTGAAATGTCTTTGTTATCTTTTCTAAACTATTGATTCCCCTCTTCACCTTTAAAAATTTTTTTCTGAATTACTTGGTGAAGAACGAGGACATTTATCCTACATGATTTCCCAGTCTGGATTTTGCTGATTGCATTCCTATTCTGCACTTTTATCTGTTCCTTTGATCTATCACCTGTACATTGATAATCAACACTGAAGCCATTACAAGTTTAAAATTTCAGCAAGTTTACTTTAGAGTTAACTTTCTATGCATACATAAAATAAATGAGATAAATGCTTGGTTATTTTCCTGTTCCATAGTAACCAATTATTTCATTTTGTTCTGTTATTATTTAAGTACTATTTTGACTTGTGAATTTAAGTGCATTAGATTAGATTAAATCCATTGCAGTTGCTATTCTTATTGATACTCAAAATGATGTAACTTTGGCCAGAAGTATCTTCAAGTTGACGGCAGAGCACACATGGAACAGGAGGCTCTCTCTGCTCTTGTTAGACTCCATTTCTCACTTTTGGCATCTCTTCTAAAACCTTTCCAATAGAGTCTTTATTTTCTTTTGCATGGCTAGATTACCCTCTCAAAGGTGTGTTATTTAAAAAGAAAAAATCATTTATACTTTGGACTATTTTTCCGTTTACTGACTTCTTTGTTAGTCTAAAATTTACCTGTACATTTAGAAAAGTTCACAGGGAATTATAATAGTCACATATAATGTAGGGATACCTGTGTTGATAAACTGAGGGTAGTATTGGCTTGGTTTTGAGATTTCTTGTTGATACTTTAACTGAGGTGGACTACCCAGGCTCAGGAATCTGCTCTACAGTTATGTCTGGGAAGCAGTGTTCCCCCATGCTTCATATGCCACCATTTGAGTACTTTATCCTTCCCTTCTTAGTCTGCGTATAGAACCCCCAAGGCACTATCCCTTTCCTATAAGACCTTGAGATGTAAAATATATTTTGCTTGAAGGATAGTTTCTTATTTAAATTAAAGTTTAAAATTTAGTATTATTACCTTTCTCTCTTTTAGAGCAAATCCTAGTACTCTATTGTTCTTACCTGTGTTAACAGTATTTCTGGAAGTTAACAATATTTGCTGTAATGCATGTTATTTGTGGTAGATATATGGCTGCTAACTGGATTGTGTGTCCAGGCCAGAGGTGGGCTGTGGTATTGCTTGAATTCTGGGGATTAGACTATGTACTGAAAGAACACAGGCAATGGGCATGCAGTAGTGAAGAAAGTGGTTTTGGCAGAAATAGCCAAAAAAGACAAAAATCTAAAAGCCAAATCTATGAAGAGTACACTAAGGCCCTTATTTCAAAGTCAGAGCCGTGAACCAAGCCACTCTCTCCTTCCCCATACATGCAGTGACATCACGTCTTCCTCAGAAAGCCTTTATAGATTACTCCCACCTGTTATCCCCCTCATTTCTCTCCTCGTTTCTTTCTTTTACTGGAAGATGAGAGAAGAAATACAACATCACTTGCCAGGATTTTTTTGGGGATAGTGGTGAGAATATCATGGGTTCTGTGCTGAAAGACTGGGTCCAATCACCAGCGGCACCTTAATTTGTAGTATGACCCTAGAGAGCTTAGGGAAACGTTTGAACCTCCATTTTGGAGATAGTACAATTGCTAACTTCAGAAGATTATCATAAAAATTTAATAACATAATGCAAGAGTGCTAAATAACATAATGCATGAGTGCTAAATTAGTGTTGGCCACCACAGTGATTATCTCTTTTTCTTTGAATGGGACCGGGTACTGATTGATGAAGCCTGAAAACGCGAAATCAGAGTTGTCAAGACGCACTATATGTTATAACTTTTAGCACGATAATTATAATTTGGGTATTCTATCTAAAGAAAATCATTTGATATATGTAAAAGCATTGTACAAAAAGATGTCCATAGCTCTGTTACTTATTATGTGAAAGAAGTATATGCCCAAATACTCAACCATAGTAAATTACATGTCTCTTCCCAACAGAATATTGTTAGAACAAATCCAAAGGTGATTATGAGAAATTCCTAATAATATGGAAAAATAATATGGAAAAATAATATGGAAAAATAAGTTAAATATAAGAACTTTATAAAGGATAATTAAATCTATATAAAAGCAAAACTTTCACATAAGTATTAGATAACAGGAGATATACCCACTTATTTTTAAGTGGTATGGTTTGGTTTGAGTGATATTTTTCTTTTTTCTAGCTTCCTATTTTTTAGATATCTCTCTTTAGCAGCTACATAGGATGTTGGAAGCTCCACTGATTTATGGACCTTTAGATTAATGATTTGATATCTTGCTGTTAGTAAACTTAAACTCTGCAATATCCAATGGGAACTTTTTATTCTTATTATACCCACGTGGCTCCATAGGGTACAGGAAAATTGCACTGCCCAGTAAGCATAATTCCATACCAACATCACACCTGTATTTTCTATAAAATCATAAGCTATAAGGATAAACTGGTGGACTTTCAGGCTATTTTCTGTATTTCAATTCTGGAATAGCTCTTCTAATTAACCCTAAGTGGAATATACAACTTGCTGTGTATAAAGCACATAAAAATGTGTTCATTGCTTAAAAAATTTCTCAGTGACTTTTCCCATATCACCCAATGCTGTTTATCAGCAATTCATCAACAATAAATAATGCATAGATAAGCTTTTGGAATGTTTTGATATCTAAAAAACTATTTAAAACAAATCTCATTCATAGACTCTAAAAAATCATGATGTCTGTTTTCATGTCATCAGTTTCATACACTAGGTATATATTTTCCTCTTAAGCAGGGTTTATGTAGTAAGAGAGAGACAGAGAGGATCAACTAGGAAATAATATTTCACTTTATTCTCATCTTGAAAAACCAAGTGGCGTGTTTGAGTTTGCTCTCTACTGAAGCCAGAGCCACCATTTTTGAGCATATATCAGACCATATCATTTCCTAGCTCAAAACCTTGTGGTAGTTTTCTGTCACCCATCAAAATAAAACCTGAAGCCCCTATTAGTTATGGTCCTTCATGATCTAGCACCACCAACCTCTACAAACATATACCCTACTCTTCTATCTTGACTCCACTCCAACCTCAAAAGCCTCTTTTGTTATTCCTCCAAAGTCCTGAATTTGTGCTTATCTCAGGACCTTTGAACTCTAGTTTCCTCACTCAGAATTCCCCTTCCACAGGTGTCTTCACTGAGGCCTTTCCTAAGCTCTCTATTTAAATCATTTTCCCACAACTCACCTTTCCCCACTATTGCTAACTTTCCCTTCATAGCACCTGGGATTACACTATGTATTTATTTGTGTATTAGGTTTAATGTGATGAGTGCTATGATAGTGACATGTAAACAGATATAACAGAAGGGAGAAAAAATGCATTTAACCCTAGTTCACAGTAGGATTTGGTAGGGCAGCTTCACATGGTGAAACCAGTTTGGGAGCTTTCTTATCATTCTTGGCCTTGAATTCCAATTCTGTCACTTATTAGTGAAGTAAACTTAGGAAGGTCCTTATCTTTTATAACTGAAAAAAAAAAAAAGATAATAGTACAAAAGTAAATCATCAATATACAATAGTTTAAAATCATGAAGTTGATAGTTCTCTAAAAATAGTTAACTTTGGTCATAAAATTAATGACTTTGGGGGGGGGCATCAAATAGCTAACATCTGTTAACTCTTCCCATTAATAGTCAAACATTGATTCTACTTAACATTATTGAGTGCCCAGAGGACCCCCCTGTATTTAAGTGTTGACTGATTTCCTGAGAAATGGTGTTTGTAAATAAAGAAGCAAGTATGTATGGAGAGAAAAGAGCGGTAGTTGCAGTGGTGGTAGTGGGACTATAAACGTAGCCAAAATAAATTATTTCTGAATATTTTATTTTTAATTATTAAATGTTTACTTACTGAACAAGAGAACTTGGAGTCCATGCTATTAACTAATCCCCATCAATTTACTAACTAGCAAAAAGAGATTTCCAAACGCTCCCTCAATTTATTTAAATGCTAGTATAAAATAATATTGTTTGTAATAATTTTAAAGATTTATTTTTATTGTTGTTGACAGAGAGAGAGAGAGAGAGAGATACAGAGACAGAGAGAAGGGGGAGGGCCCAGAACAGTCTCCATGGTTGCACATCATTGGTTTTTCCACATTGTTTCATTCTACAGGTGGGCACGGGGCTGCACAGGGCAGGAACTGGGCCGGGGTCTCACCCCGGTGAGAACTGAACTGGGGGAACTCCTCAGTTCAGCATATGGGTCTGCACAGGCTGGGACCGGGATTCGATTCTCGGTACCCAGGGCTGCAAAGTGAGTGCTTAACCCACTGAGTCATCCTGGCTGCCCCTAAAATAATACTGTTGCTTCTAGGAGAGTTGAAAAATAATTTGTTAATCAGAGAGAAAAGAACAGAGATATTTATAAATTGCTTTTCTTTACTAACTGTCCATAAAGCTATTTTATTTTGTTATCGATTAGCTTATTCAAAGCTATTGGCTAACTAGCAGTGGCCTTCTTATCTTCTACTATGTGTATCATTAATAAACAAAATGAGGAAAAATACTATAAATATTACTCTACTAGAGTTTTCTCTCCCTATTGGTACTTTTAACCTTAATATATTATGGTTATATTTGTTTTAATATACTCGTAAAGCATTCATGTTTTTAAGAAGTGTTACATTATTGTCATAATTTAATATAATTAAATGAGCACCTATTTTGTGTTAGATTTTGCATTAGGATATCTCCATACTTGACTAGTTGTGTTTAATTTCCTTAAAGATCGAAGTCCAGTGAGTGAGAAAGATGTTATGATAAAATTATAATTAATGTCATGATAATTATTATGACTAGAGTTATGTGAGCCAGAAAAATAGGTGTTTAAGCTAGTTTTGGGAAATGCTTCCTGGAAGAAAAGGAGGAGAAGGATGACAGGGCTACGAGAACTCTTTTTTGTGCAACTTCCCATGTTTTTAATTATACGAGGCACCAAATCAGTAACTTTTTCATCTCTGCAGACGTTAATTTGCCAATGACTGAATAAGCTCTTGATTTTCTCTAGAAAGTAAATCAAATGGATTGTTGGTTGACAGAGATACGTCCTCCATGTATTTCTTCTTTTTTCCCCCTCTGATACTCCAAAGACTAATGGAATTTCCAAACTCTGCCATAGTATTTTTCCACAAAGAATGCATGAAAGTCTTTTAATAATGAACAACTAATAATAATAATACAATAGTGAACTTTTTAATTAAGCATTTCATCGATTGCTTAAAAAATCTATGCTGTAAGGAACATAGTATTTTCTGCATATATTGTAAAACATGTTGTAGGCTCTTTACTTGTTGGTTTTAAATGAATATTTAATTAATAAAGATTGGAGTATGATGTTAGAAGAGTTTGAGGACTGTACTTTTTATTTTTTCCATATATAAGCAGCCAGAAAACAGTTACTTTTAAAGTAAACTCACAGTGAAATAGATTATTTGTGTATCAACCACCCATCTCAATAGATGTGAGTTTACATTCCCAGTGACTGAGAGAGGTTTTAAAAAGTAGGTTTGATCTTGTGAAAACAAATCTTGTTAAGATCAGTGCACTGCAACATCAAATAACATAGTCTGGTTTTAATTTCCTTCTTAGAAAAAATAATCTTTTGTATGACTAAAGGTATATTTTATTGCAAGCTCCTATAAATTTGAGGAGGGAAGGGTTTGTGTGTTTGGAAATAGTGGGGATGAGAAGAGGAACTATTTAGCTGCATATGGGCAATCTTTTATCTATTTAACTTTCCTCTCTTCCCCATTGTCTTTTCTTTGATTCCTAAATCATTTCTTATATCAACTCTCACCCTAATATTAGATAAGATAGATATTAATATTTTCCTAAAATATTAATAAAGCACATTTAGTTATACATCTAATATTCTTCAAATTTGCTAATTTTAAACCATTTTGTTAGCAGCATTTTCTTGTGATAATGCAAAGTTAGGGCAACGTCATTTCACTGTCAGGACCCTAAGTGTGTTCCCTACTGGTTGATTACTTTGAGCTAATTTAGTGTTCCATTCGCTGGATTCCACATACCGGTACTTCCCTTATACTTATTGTATTATCAGTAGTAGTAATCGTAGATATTACCAGCCAATTACACAAAAACATGTGAGCAGGGTAACTTTTTTCCTAAGATTATCTCTTATAAGACTTAATTTTGTAATGAAGCTAATCATCTTCTTGTTCAATTGAGTGTAGCTACATATTTTGCTCTAGTAAGCCAACTGAATGCAAGTACATTAAATTACATAGTAGGTAATTACATATGTTTGTAACAACACAAAATGAGGACAATTTGGGTATAATTTGTTTCCTATTATGAGGACTGCATTAGAGAAGGTTAACTGCTTTGAAAAATAGATCCAAGCTTGTATTAGAATCAAGCACAATAGAAGTGTATTTCCTGGTCATATAATGAAATTGATGGTGAGAAATGATACTTGGGCATGTAGTCATCTAGAGATGCATGTGAGTTTCTTACATATTCAGTGTGAGAGTTCCAAGGTCACCCTGGAAGATGCATTTCAGAGAAAAATGAGAGATGTCCCTGGGCTAATTCTGGAAGTGAAGAATATTCATATTGTATTGGCTAGATGTTAGTCCCATGACAACACCTAACTACAAAGAAAATGTGAATTATAGTCTATACTAGTAAAGTAGAGTGTGGATTTTGGTGAGTAGCTAGTGGTTATTTTTAAGGACTCAAAACAGAACTTGCTTCATACTTCTATTTAATGAATACTTGTCTTTACTTGCCTTGTCATTTACAGCTTCTATCAGGTTTGCTTTACTTTTATTTTCTTTACATTATGTTCGATGTCTGTGAGTCCTGACTCTTAGACATGTACATATTATGTAATTAAAAAATGAGGAATATAAGAATTACAAAGTATTTTTTTAAACAAATATATTATGCCTGCACTACTGTAATAATTTCTAAGGAGGTCAAATTGTAGATAAATAGGTTAGAATAAAAGGGGTTTGGATCTACAGCAAAATGTCTCTTATCAACCCTCTTATTTCAGAGATGAGAAATGTGAGACTTGGAGAGACAAAATTATTTGTCTAATTATACATGGAATATTAGTTGTTGCATTTCCTTCTGTATTTCAGGTTCTTTCTCAAGTCCAAGTCCTTTCCTATATGTTAGTTGTCAACTTTTATATTTGTAGATATATCACCCACAACACATAACTCATCAAATAATGTCCATTCATTTTAGAGATGAAGTAAAACACAGTAAGTTGTAACTGACATAAGGTTGGTATGTTTAAATTTGTGAGAAAATACACCCAAACAACATTACAGATGTTTCAAACTTATTTAAAGATCCATAAGTTAGCTACCGGTACTTACTAAAGTTTCTTTTTTAAGTATGGCATTATTTTTATTTCTTCAATGAAGGAACAATAAATGGATTTTAGATAAATCTTCAAAACTAAAATTATATAATCCATGGCATGTGGATTATATAGTTCTAGTGGAGGCAAATTTATGTTCATTATGTTAATTAATATTTAGAATTAAAAGTTCAGGGGAAACAAATTACAAAATCAGAAGTAACTGGATGCTATATTTCCTTTAAAAAAGAATATAAAATCATTATTTTTATCTAAAAATTATATTGCTTTTTCAGTAGGTGAGAAACCCCTAAAAGCAAAAGTTAATGGTATTATTGAGATGCTACACAAGTGAAAATGATAAAATTACTTATTTAATTGTTGTTATAGTTATTTTCTACAAGGTTGTATAAAATGGAAACTGCAAAAAAGTGCCAAAAATCTAGATATACTCCAAATCATACAAACTTTAGGAAATTTTGAAATTATGGGAAAATATGAAGTTATTCTCACCATTCTTATCTACCTGAGACATTAACTGTGGGTAATATTATACCATGAGTGAACCAAAATCAGTAGAATGACATAATTTTTAAAAATATTTATTTTACTGATTTTGACAGAGAGAGAGAGAGAGAGACAGAGAGAAGGGGGTAGACGCACAGCAGTCTCCATAGTTGTATGTCATCAGTTTTCAACATAGTTTTATTCTACACAGGAGGGCAGAGGACCACTCAGGGCAGGAGGCATGCCCCTGCAAGCTCGGGGATGAACTGGGGGCTTCCTACATGGGAATTTTGCCCCAGTGAGACCCAAACTAGGGTACACACCCCAGTTCAGCATGTGGGTCCACATGGGCTGGGGCAGGGATTCGATCCTTAGACCCCGGGGCTGCAAAGCAAACTCTCAACCCACTGAGCCATCCTGGCATCCCCGATGTAATTTTTTTAATTCAAGGAAAACTGAAGCATAGTCTTCAGAATTGTTTTTTTATTGTGGACATTATTAACACAGTTGCAAGTTAATATTCATCCGTAGAATAATTTTTGCTTATCATATTGAATAAGGATTAAATAATTTGGCAAACTTATTTTAAGTGAAAATAAGGAAGAAGTCTTTGCTCCCTCCCTGTCCACCTTCTAGAAAGCACAAATGAAAAGGTCCATCTAGTTTTGTGATGCTACAATAGAACAATAGTTCAAAATGTTGATGAAGGAGATAACCTGGCATTGGTTGCTTTCACTTTTACCTGTTCCCTCTGTTAAAAGTCAGCGTTCAGTGAATTATTAAAGTAAAAAATATCCATCACAATATATAGTGTTACTATATAAATGCATCAGGGACATCAAGGCTAAGACCGACTTTTAATGTACTGTGGATTGTCATTTATATTGCTTTGATTTGCGAGGATTTTATGCATGATCCACTGAAGTGTAGAGATAACACTTTTTTCAGCTCCTTTTTGGGGCATATCCTCTTTAAAAACAGGCAGCAGTGTTCAGATAATTTTATAAAGCTGAAGTTTCATATTTTCCAAAGAATCTGATATTGGTCCTCAAGGTAACAGAACATTTATTTTGAAAGGAACAAAATAGATGGGAAGAGTGTATTCTTTTAACATTTTTGTAATACGGACTCTATCAAAATATAACTCGAATTTTTATAAATGTTGTGGAGGGTACTTTTTTAAACAGGCAGATTTGAAAAACGTTTATATTGTAATGTAACATAGATATAGTCACAGCAAAAGTGGCTAATTTGATTGTCATTTTGAAAGCAATATGTATTAAATATTATTACACAGAGCTACATGAAGAATAAAAGAGAATGCCTCGAGAAACCAAAATTTCATATCAGTAATCAGTTATTTTCAATTATTTGTGTCCCCTGAAGAGTTTCTATAAAGTAACATAGAGATGATTTTATTCAAATTTCACAATTTTTTCTTTTTTAGTAACATGCATTCTGAGATTTTTGTGTTTATGCTAATTTTTAACTCTCCAACCCTGTATATATCAAGGGCTACTGGTGTTCTAAGCAGGACTATATTTAAAAAGTGAATACTGAGTATGGCTTCTTTATATCATGTTAGACTTTGTTCTTTGTTTTGCACCATGTATCTTTCTGCATATAATTAACATTAACGTTTTTGACTGTGCAGGGCTGGCTATTTGCCTCAGAATATTCCCCTGGAGATTATCAGATACCTGTCTGCAGAGAAGGATTTTCTTCCTTGGCACGCTGCCAGCCGAGCTCTTTATCCTCTGGATAAATTATTGGACCGCATGGAGAAATACAATGTCTTCAATGTAAAAAAGATATATTTTCTTCTTTCCTATTTTCAAAAAATAAATTATTTTCTCATTATCTATTATATTCAACTGATCCTGAGTTATTTTAGTTCCTTTTAATTCATGTTATCATTTTTGTACTGATTTTCTGTGAAACCTTGATGATAGTTACTTGAAGAAATTTAATACAAGCTACATTTTGTTCTGGCCTAAAAGTGTCAATTATGCTTAAATACCTCAGAATTTAAGAAAAGATATACATGGCAAAATTTAAAAGTTCAAACTTTAACTTTCCAATAGTTAAAGGGCTCTCTGTGCACAAAGGACTTAACCTGGGTAGAGGGATTGCAAAGATCTTAACAGAATATAGACAATTTCAGTAGAGATTCCTAGTCATTATTTCTGTCCAAAAGGGCATAGTGAATTCAATTCACTTCCTTAATTAACGGGGATAAGATCAACATTGAGGTGAAAGCCCATTCATAATTGGGTCCAAGGGGACAAAAGAAAGCAAACAATAGATAATCCAAATAGACATGAAGACATGACAGACATTCCAAAATGTTATCTGACCAGATTCCGAAGCTGGAAGCCTGGTAAAGGAAAATTGCATGACTTACATCACCTAATCTAATACAATAATCATTTTAAAATAAGATTAAGATTAAATATGGCTAATGAGCTTCTGATTCCTAAATTCTTTTATCGGTAGTGAGGCTTTACATAGGAGAATATATCTCTGTGTCTTCTCTCACCTTCAAGCACTATTTTCATTTAGTTATTTTAAGTTTGCCTTATGTCTATAAAATTATCATCTTTTCTATGGCAGACTAAATCTGCTAATAAACCTATACATTTGAAATTGTAATGACTAGATCTAATAAAAAATCTGTATATTAGAGCCATCTACATTGTGTGATGGCCATCAGAGTTGCTTCATTTTATCTTATCTTGAGCCTACATAAAACCATCTGTGTTTTAATTTTTTTTTTTAATGGGAGTAATTCTGGCTTGACTGTTTATTGTTGGTAGTTTTGTCTAAGCTCAGACAGCAGGTATTCAAAGAAGTGCATCATTAAAGTGACATAATGTTTATATGCAGAAGATGCTCCTCTTTTCTGAACACCAAAGCACAATGTTACACTTTTGTAAAAGTAAAATACACTTTGTAGATATCTGTACTTCAGTATATCGTGTAAGATACCTCAACTTCAGTAAAAGCTGAGAACTGCTTTCACCGTCATTTCAGTGCTCTTGCTCCTTTAACAAAATTCAGGACTCCCTTAAAGTGAAGAGAGTATATTCTGTTGCTGCTCCTATTTAAATATATCATTAGCTAAATGGATTATTGACTTGTAAATGCTGTATCAGTTTACTGAAGAGTGTTCTGTGTATGTCAGGTTCAACAATGCTAGGCTATTGGTTGGACCTACATAATAGTTTTACATTAAATAGGCTCTATTAACACAAAATGCATACATATTAAGCATTCATTTTTATAAACTATACATACATTTGTATGTGTATCTGTGTGGCTGTCGTATATATTCCTGTTTTCTTGTTTTGCTACAAAAATTGTGATCTAAAATATTTAATAGTACAAATTACTTCATTGTTCAATAAGAAGTAGATTTTCACCAATGCATTTGTATTTTATCTTTCTTCTCTATATTTGAAATATTAGTTGAAAAAAATATAATAGATTGATACTATGCCCATAATTTTACATATATTTTCAAACAGGGCATTAAGAGAAATATTTTAATTTCATTATACAATTTTAATGTAATGTCAGTATGGAGAAGTTTGCAATTTATATTATCTTTATTTCCCCTACCTCTCATTTAGGAATATATTTTAAAGCAAGTTGCAACCACGTACATCAAGCTTGGATGGCCAAAAAACAGTTTTAATGGATCTCTTGTTCAAGCATCCTACCAACATGAGTACTGTTTTATTTTCTTATTTACTTCTTTTCCCCCAGAGCTGTACAATAACATTCTATAATACTAGTACCACCGTGAGTTTAGCAGCATAAAACAACCTTCCTTTCATCCTGCCTTGTTCATTTCCCTTTTTGGGGGAGACTGCTGATGGGTAGTATAGTTTTTATCACCTGGTACTGAGAACAAAGGCTTTTCCTTAACCATATTTCTATTTAAGACCTGCCTGTATTGGTCAAGTTGAGATCTGAACCCCTGCCTGTCACCCTATTACTGTCTCCAGAGCAGACTTGTAGTATGATTAACTTCTACTCTGCCTAATTGTCTCTTACAAAATAGGATTTCCATATCTGATAACTATTTGTGTCCTCATTATTTACTTATGTAATGTAATATTGAGTTACCCTTTTTCAACAGATATTAACACTATTTTTTAATTATTTTCCCTTTTGACAATACATAAGAGAACTACGTAGAGAAGTTATTATGTTGGCGTGCAGTTTTGGCAACAAGCACTGTCATCAACAGGCATCAACACTTATTTCAGACTGGATTTCCAGTAACAGGAACAGGTAAATAGACCCAAGCCCTGTATTATGATATGGTATAATAGAGCTTTCAGACTCTCAGTGCATGCATTCCGTTCATTCATCAACTGGAAAAATCCAGAGAAGAAAAAAAACTACAAAAGTTTGTTTCAGTTTCACACCTTACAGGGTAAACACAATATACTTATATTTGGAATATTTAATGAGCTTTAAAAAAACTTCTAAAATATAGGCTCTCATTCTTTATATATATTTAGTTAATTTATTTAGAATTTTGATAACTTTGTTCTCTCATGAGGACATAATAATTAAATGTAGGCCAAACTCTAAGGTTTTTTAAAAAGGTTGTGGTATTTATTCATAAAACAACTGCAAGCATATGATATAAATAAAGTAGCATAATGTGTTAATATTAAAAACTAAAATAAAAAAGGTTATAAAAAAGATCTTTACTCTTTCAGTGACCCTTGAAAGAAACCTTAAACTTGTATCTCATCTTGGAATTTTATAGTACAATATTTTAATGTTTAATGTGAGGTTTGAAATATTTAATAAAATTATCATTGATTAAAACATTATACTAAATGTCACTTGTTAATGTTAATGAAAATATTAAACATCAAAAACTCAAACATCAGTGTTTTTCCTACTGAAGTTTTTAAAACTTTCTTAGGTGTCTTTATATTTCCAAGGACAATTATGTTTATTGCTTTTTTTTTTTTTTTTTTTTTTTTTTTTTTTTTTTTTTTTTTTTTTTTT
>PVKE010024225.1:0-23958 GCA_004027555.1 Craseonycteris thonglongyai | reverse complement strand
CACTGGTCAGAAGGTCAGTGCCTTTGGAGCATAACTTCTTCCTCCCAAAGCAGCTCAATGCCAACTGTTGCTCATTTAATTATATAGGTACTGCTACTACAAAATAACCCTGCCTAAGAATCACTTTGGAAGCCCCTTATAGGCCACCCTCTAAGAGAGTTTATTATTTAATATTTAAACCAATAGCCTGTGTTATTTTTATGTTAGAAGTCTCCAGACCACATTTTGAGAAATATGGCCTAACCCCTTGAGCGTTACAACTGAGGAAAGTGAAACCACAAAGGTAATTGCCCTGGGCCCCAGGTAGTATAAAGTTTCAGCAGACACTTATATAGCATTCCTTACGAGCAGGTATGTACAGATGTTTTACACATGCAGTAGTAAGTCCTTTCATCCTCACTACAACTCTGCAAGGTAGATATGGATGTCATCTTTTTTATAGATGGGGAAACTGAGGCACAGAGAGGTGAACTAAGTTGCGTAAGGTTACACAATGAGAAAATAGCAGATCTAGCCTTTGTACCCAGGCTGTGTGACTCAAGAGCCCATCATAACCACTGCCCAAGGGGTAAACATGGTTCAGAACTCATCTGGTCTGACTCTCCACCTGGTCGTTCTCCGCCACACTGCACTTCCTTGAAGGTTGTCATTCCCACATAAGGACTTGGGGTTCTGTTGTTGGTCACCAAGAGCTCCATGGTTTTTCTTCCTGGGAGAAGTAGCTTGTTTCAGAGACTTTCCCCCCCTCTTCTTCTCCTTTGCACTGTTCTACACTTTTCTGTGCTTAGGACTCCTGGAGACCCAAAGAAGCTACAGGTAATTTTTGCTTTAGCCAATCCATTCTTTGAGCAACGAAACTGATGCATTTCTTTAGCAATTCCAGTACAGAAAAAGACATCATGTACTCATTTGTGAATGGGTGTGAATATTAGAACCCCCAAAATTATACTTCCAATTATCTCTCTGTTGAACTTTTCTTGTTTCTTGTTTTTTCTTTCTTTCTTTTTGCTTGTTTGTTTGTTTTTTTACCTGAACTAACTAAGAGACCAAACTTCTCATGGAAGAGTCTGGGAAAGTCAGACATTCCAGGTCATTATGAAGAAAGCATGGAGAGTCCAGTTGACGGAAGTAAGCTAAAAGCAAAAGTGCCTGACTACAGAGTCAAGTGCTCCCATCTGCATGAAAGAATAAATGAACTTCATGAGGCACTTCCCTTACGACTTTGCTGTTTGGGATCTCTAGCAAGCTACAATATCAATTAAGCAAAGGCTTTTATTTCTGAATCCCTTCATTAAAAAAAATAACAAAAAAAAATTCTTCCTGGCCTCTTCATGGAGCTTTTTCTGGCTTCTTTGTGGAGTGATGCTGATAGCTAAACATTCTCGTTCCAGCTGGTTCTGCAGCTCTGACTCAACTGCCAACTACTTCCCAATGTTCAGAAATCTCATTTCCAGGTCCCTGCTGTGCTTCAGCAGGAGGCTGATTGCCAGCTCTTGTTCCCAGGAGGTGCCCAGGCTCAGCCCAACTGCCAGCTTCCTGCCACACAGGCTTGTTCTCAGAGTCTATACACTTGTTCAGCAAACTGCTTCTCCATCATCTAATGTTCTTTTCGCTCTCCCATTCCCATCACCATGATCAAACATCCAGTCCCAATGCCCGTGTCACACAATACAAAAAGCAGGGCTCACGTTTTGCTGCATACACACCCTCACCAATGGCTGGTCTATGGATTGTCAAAACTAATAAGCACAACTTGGGAAATTGTGTTGCCTGGAATTTTAATTCTGAACCATGCTAGAATGAGGAAAGCAACTTGTACAATGTGGCCCAGAATCTAAGCAGTCATTATGCATTTGGGCACATTCAAAGCTTTTGTAGCTGCCCTTTATCGGGGCAAGTAAACTTCCCTTTATTCCTAGTTTACTGCAAATTTTTATCATGAATCAATGTTGAATATTTTTCAAATGTCTGTCCTGCATCAATTTATATAATCAGGTGCTTTTTCTCCTGTAGACTGCTAATAGAGTGGGTTATATTGATTGAGTTTCAAATATCAAACCAACCTTGCATTCCCACAACCAACTCCACTTGCTCCTGGTATAGTATTCTTTTTTTTTATAGTACTGCATTTTATTTGCTAATATTTGTATGTGTAAAGAGTGGGGAGTGCTCATAACAATATTGGTCTGCAGTTTTCTTATATGGCTTCCATCTAGTTTGGGTATCAGAGTAATGCTAGCCTCATAAAATAAGTTGGGAAATGTTTCTTTCTAGCCTCTCTTCCCTTCCTGCATTAATTATGTTCTGCACTGTGTCAAGAATCTCTCCATCTCTCCCTCCCTTAACACTGTCCTCAATGGCAAAGATGCCAGGATTTTTGATATTCTACCACAAAGCACTCTACACGGGTAGCAAGAAGTGACTGAACACAGAAGTGCCTAAGTGCAGCCAGGGAAATAAATGCTCACCCTTGGCCAGACACAGACAGCACCTTGAGAGTGCCATTTGGATTACTTCAAAGTCCTGTGATGAAGGTGACCTTAATAAAGTCCATATACATATACTTTAAAGGTGGGAGGGGCACACTCTCTATTCTGTGAATTTCTCATGACTCTGACCCCAAATGTTTAAGAAGGTTGTGTTCCAGTTGCTGTTTCTTCCTCATTCCTTCCTACTGACTTACACTTAAGTGACAAGATGAATGAGCTAATTACATAAGTAAAATGAATAATGTTTAGTTCTTTGCACCTGAGGTCTACAAAAGTCAACGAGGACATGTGTACAGTTGTAGTATACCATTCACAGAACCCAAGTGAGACCAATAATTAGTTAGTACTGAAAAGATTAAAGCATGATGACAAATAGAGAAGCATGATCCATTATAGACAGTACTATCTTTAAATGGGCAAGCATGCACATGGACTGGAATCTCCCTCCCTCCTTTCCTTACCTTCTTTCCTTTCTTCCTTTATCCTTCCTTCCTTCCATAAATATTTATCAAATACTTACTCCATACCTGACACTGTGTCAGGCACTGGAATATTTGTGATCTAAGAATCATTCTGTAAGAATTAAAGAACACTATTGTCCATCCAAAGCCATTCTTTCTTTGTATAGTAATGTGATTGCAGCTGGTTACATGGTGAGGCTGGTTTTCCAGCCTATATTGCAGTTATATGTGGCCGTATGTCTACAGTATCCCCAACAGAAAATGAGAAGTAATGTGTGCCATTTATGACCAAAACTTTCAGAAGCAGATATGTTTCCTCCACACTCTTTCCTCTTCTGCCTATTAGGTGCAGGCCAAAATGAGAGGGTGACAAAGCCCCAAGAGGAAAAGGAAGCAGATTCACACTCCTAAATTTTCATGTGAAGGACAACCACACATCTATTAGTAATACCTGCCTTAACTGTTATATATGTACTTTTCTATTATGTTTGCACCATAATATATCTTGTTTTTGTTTTTTGGTTTTTGTTTGTTTGTTTTTAGCAGTTAAGCTAGTCTAACTGATACAGAAACTAGTATCTTAAAGTGAGGACCTGCTGTTTGAAAAATGTGTATATGAGATTTAGCTTAGTGGTTTAGCACCAGAGAGCCAAGAAACAGATATGGCAGGCTGGAAAGCAGGAAATGCCTCTTATCTCATGGGTGGCAAAATATTTGATAAAACTGTTCTCTAGGTTAACCCAGTATCTATCAGGGTTGCAGCTCCACGGCAGGGGTTAGAAAACTATGAGTCACGGGACAAATTTGACTTGTCTGTTTTTGTAAGTAAAGTTTTATTGGAACACAGATATGTCACACTTTCATGTACTGTCTATGGCTGCTTTTGTACTATAAGGTAAGTGTTGAGTAGTTGGAAGAGAGACCATATGGCTCCCAAAAACTAAAACATTCACTGCCTGGCCACTTATTTCCTGGGGTTGACAGAGGTAATGATGGGATCTAGGTGATGATGAAGCTAGACAATGGAAGGTACTTGAGCCCCTAAATTACTATGTGAGGAAAGCTAACTTCCAACCGGAGATTCCCTTGACTTGCTGAGTGCATGTTCATGCACTCTTCCATGTATTCCCTCGTTGATTCCAAATGTATAAAAGAAACTGCACACTGCCATTCGGGGAAGCATTTTTCTCAGGCTGTTGAGATCTTGTTTCCAGGCATGTCTTCTGTTTGGCTCACACAAACTTCAATAAACTTTTATAAAAAATTTTCCACAGGTTTGGAAGTTCCTATATCAACACTACTATGGTAGATGGATGGCAAAAAAAAAAGGTTCCAACTCCTTACTCCTCCCTGGATGTCTTTTCTCTATAATTTAGCAGGGCCATCCCATTGTGGGTGGCACTTTTGGTCTCAATTCTTGACCCCAGGTTCAGCAATGAGATTTACTGCGGTCAATGGAATGTTAGGAAATAAAATGCAAACAAAGGCTTGAGAAAGCACTTGTACATTTTTGCTTTCGTTCTCCTGTCCCTCTGACTTTGGAAGGAGAATAAGCCCGGGTTAACCTGCTAGAGGATGAGACACAGGGAACAGAGATGAGTTAGCACAGGTATCTCAGTGGCCCTGCCCACAGGAGAGAGCCCAAACAAGATCGGGAGAGCCAGAACAAGATCAGCAGAACCACCACTCACCTTGTATTGCTGTAGGTCACTGAGATATTTGTGGTTATTTGTTACACAACACATTCTGTGGTAATACATAAATGCATATCTACTAGTACGTATATAGGTGTGTGTTGCTTACTCGAGTTTTAAGCAGAGGGTGCTTACCTTGTGTGAAACCTTTCCAAAATTTTATAAGGCTGTTACTGTAGTTCCTGCATATGTATAAAGACAGAGACACACAAAAAGGTGAAGTGACTTGTTCAAGTTGCCCAGCTGAAAACCTCCAGAGCTAGGGCTTATGCTCCGATCAATTTTCACACTCCAAAGTTTTTTGCCACAAAATCAAAGCAGCCTAACCTCTTCCTTAAGTGCCATAAGCTCTAATGTACATGGGAGGCAGTTAGGTCACGTGAAAGGCAAAAGGGACCGCTCACCTTGGCAGAGCGCTATCAGGGAATGGTGGAGGTGGAGGGATCTGGAAAACTATGTGGCCCATCTGAAGGGACTGCCACAGTTCAGCTCAGGCCAATTGTTGCCACACAGAAATGGGACTCACATTGCTGCATGGCATGGTTTTCCAAGAGAAGCCAGAAATCCAAAATCGTCTGTAAGTTGTTCCATTTTTAAATGTTAGCTCTATTTTTAAAAGTACACTATAGACCCATATACTATGTGTGCCGTATTCGGTGCAGGAGTTGCCACCCTGTGGCTGTTGCCTTATATTTGCACAACACTTCACAGTTTAACAAGTAGTTTTACACCCATCATGTCGTTTCTGCCACATAAAGACCCTTTTATGACAGGAAAAGTAGATATAGACACATTCCATGTTAAAGCTCAGAGAGCCTTGATCAACTTCATAAACCAATTAGCAAGAGTCAAGACTAGCTTCCACAGGCCTTTATGCTTCTGTACTTTTTATTCCTTTTTCATATCAAATGTACGTGATGGTTCAGAGCTTTCTTGTGTCTGAGACACAGGAGGGTGGGGCAATTCAGAAGGTCTCCTGTCTCCAAAGCTCTGTTCTGTGGGTGATTCTTTGTTTAAATTAGGGAACTGATTATAGTCCCTCCCCCAAATGGTTTACTTTCTCTTTCTCGGATTATTTTCTTTTTCTTTATAAGTGAACCATATCTACTTATCTAATTTATACAATTCTTGCCTGCCCATTAAGTAACCTTAGGCTATTTTTTTTTAATCCTAATTAAAGTATTAATAGAGTTTTAAAAGCCAGCAGAAATAATGATGAAAACATAAGCATCAAATCTATGAACTAAGCATAAAATTACATTAAAAACAAATTTCCTCCCTGTAGTCAATCAAGGTGACTCAGCAGACTGCAAAGATAATATAACATGCAGCAAAGCATCTAAACAAGCATGTAATTTCTGCACAGGAAGCAGTATGGCTTTTCCTGATTCTTTCACCAGTTTTGCAAACTTATACTTGAATGAGGAGAAACAGGGAGAATGTGGGAGGAAGGGAAGACGAATGGATGTCTTTTCATAGTTTGCAGCTGGCCAGGAGTGACTACAAAGGCTTTGGAAGGTCAGCACATCCCTGGAGTCATCTGTCTCTATTCTGAGGGCTCTGGTTTTTCAAATGGGCCTGAAAGGTGAAAGTGAAGGAAGGATACAGTAGGCACACAGAGATGGCAGAAGGGACACACAAGGACACCCATCCATAGCAGGCAGGTATCCATCTTTAGAAGGAAGACCATTCACAGTCATATTTCCATGAGTGTCAACGAGATCTTAGATATAACAGCGTATAGACTTACAACAGCCCACACCAGGCTCACATAAGAGGAAACACAGTGTAGTTGATGTTAAGCATTAAATGTGCTTGAGAAATCTCCTTGTTGAAATTTCATGTTACTTTGACATCAGGAAATATATTTGCTTTTGCCTCACTCCGAAAATAAAGGGTGAGGGTGGCTTTTTTAGAACCAAAATAAATAAAGATTACTTGCTCACAAGATTGTTTTCATCCTGTCAAGTAAATAAAGTAACTACTCTATAAGCAGAAATTACACAAGTCCTTAATCATCAGCACTACAAGCTCTGTTAGCTATTACAGATGGCTTCTTTTTTTTCTAAGCAACTCAGCAGAAAATATTCTAAAAACATCAGAGTGACAGAAGTGAGTCCTGAAGATAACATGACAACCAGATAAGGGATTTGGGGAGAAAGACTGTTCTCCACCACTGAAGTCTCAGAGTGTTCCTCTTTGGAATTGAAGTTTCTGGAAAGATCCCTTTAGGAGAGCTTTAATGTCTCCCATCAAAGCTGTAGTCTGGGTGAATCTCCTGTTTGAAGCAGTTTAGCATTTTCTAACTTGCTGACTTTTGTAGTCTTCAGACATGATACTTGTGGGCGGTTGGCCCCAGGGGGTTGGAAGCTGCCTACAAGGGCACTTTGCTGAGCCAGGTAGACACCTCGAGTACTAGCTGGCTGAACACCCAGATTATGTGAAAGGGGAAGACTGTAAGGTCAGGTTTCTCCCTCCAGAAGCAGGTTTGGCACCAGATAAATACACTAATACGTCCCTTAAGAAACAGGCTTGTCATATATAGAGAGAATGGAGCTTCCCCCCACATCCCACAATATTTTTAGTGAGTGACCAAATAACAACATATCTAGGATTCCCACAAAGGACTCTTATTTAAAAAATATATGCCAGATTAACTTTTTTTCCATAGAGACCATCTCTTCTGAACCCCTGTCTATAATATTGTCTCTAATGAAAGATTACTAGGGTCTCAAATCAGAGTTGTATTAGGTCTTGCCTAAGTTACAGCCATCAGAGCATTGAGTTCCAATCCATTGTCATTTCTACTCAATGGCAAATAGATTGAATCTTTGATAGCATCATTTGAACACTGAACCACTGCCTCCTTCAAAATTACTTTCTTTGCACCACAGATCCCTCTCTAATTTTTCATTCCACAAACATGTGTCAGAACCCACTCTGTGAAGGCCTCTATGCCAGGCCTGAGGAAATGACAGTGAACAAAACTCCATCCCTGTGCCCGACAGATATTACAGCTAAGAGAGGAAAGAATTTGTGTACACTGCATTTTCACATTGCAGGCAAAGTTGCCTTTCACTTTCACTTTATGGGATAGTATTACTCAGTACCCTATTTCTCTTTTTTATTAAAAACTTCTGATGATGAAAGATATAGTCAGCGAACATTTCTGCAGGAGAAAAGTAAAATCATGCATAATCCTCTCACTTAGAGATAATTGTTAACATGTCAGGGGTGCATATATTTTCAGACCTTTTTCAATGTGCGTGTGTGTAAGTCATATACACTACTTTGTAAAGTTTATGGAGAAAAGGGAAGCTACAAGAGAGAACAAAAAGGAAAAGGACAGAAACAGAGAGTGACTGAAGCTAAGAGGCAGAGACAGGGGGAAAGATGGGGTGGAGACACGCTAGTGGTTTCCTTTCAATCAATTTAGGTCTCCTTCCTCACCAGCAAAATCAGCCAGCCTCAGGGTACTGGAACAGCCAATTGATGAGCCAAAAGGCCTTTATTCCAATATTTCTCTTTCTAAGCATACTAGATCTATAAACTAACCCAACCCTGCCCACAAGCCCAAAGTCACTGAAAATTTACATGGGGCCTATTATTGATAAAAAGCACTGCTGTGTCCCAATTACTGACATTTTTTTTTTAAGAATTACAGGTTTAGAAGTATCTGGAAGATTGGGGAAATATTAATGATTTCTGTCACGAATTTTTAACACCACATTTTTCTTTTTGCTTTTCTTTATGCTTATCTCAACATCTTGTTATATCAACTTGTTATATCATCTCCTATTTTGACATTAAAGGGTGTATTTGGCAAAAATGCTAAGAAACTTCCTATTCACAATCTTCTGGCTGAGCCCAAGGTCATTACTGAGAAAAGCAGAGTAGAGGTATTCAAATGCACTACAGCAACTATTATTCGATTAAAAATACACCCAAGTCATGTGTCAGAGCCAAGATACAGAAATGCATAGTCTTATCCAAGCCAAACTGCCTCATAACGATTCATTTCTCATCCTTTTCATGAGGATTTTGATGTCGCATGGGGGATGATTGCTTTCATCTGGTTAAAAAAGGAGAGCAAAGTCTGCTGATCCCCCTCAAGGGGTCCCCTACTTGCCCAGATATCCTCCCAGAAAGCATTCTTCATGCTTCCTGAGCACTGACAACACCAAGCAGTTACTCCCAAAGCAGAAGGAACTGCCACTAAGCTTCTGGGGATGGTCTTGGGACATGGGACAAAAGCATTCGGGTCCTCTGCCCACGGAAGAGCACCTGCTTGGGCACGGCTACTCAGGGCACAACCTTTGTAGGCCACGTCGGCAGCAGTTCAGCCAGCACCACTCCTGGCTCTCAGAAGAAACTGCTCACGCAGCCCCATGTTTGCCTCATCGTGAGGAAGGGTGATCACCCCACTGCCAGTTTTGTTCTTCGTTACCGAAGGTGAGCGTGCCAAAACCTGATGCATCTGTGATCATACAGCACATTCTGTTGTCATGATGTAACTTTTTAAAAAGGCAAATGGTGTCTGTCAACGGGCTGGATAAGCCCTAAAACTACGCTTGGAGGGCAAGCAATTGCTCTTAAATGCTTCCTGATTACTCACTCTTCGGATCACCCTTATCTTCTGTCTGAAGACAGACTGCCAACGAAGGCGTTCTCAGCCTGGCTTCACAGCCAGTGGAATGGCGTAAATCAATTTTAGAGCAGTGGTTATAAGGAGGGGAGAAAAGGACATGCCTCTCTAGTCTCTCTCAACCCTGCTTGTAATAGTATCACCATCTCCTGAGAACACTGACATGGCCTTCCATCAGCCATCTGTCCCTCCGCCCTGCAGAGACCAGCCCTGAACAACCAGGAAGAAGGGAGGGGCTCTCAGCCTGCGGTGGGCAGAAGGGAGGATAGGACCCCTTTCTTGTCCACTGCCTACTGAGGCTCCGAACCCTGAAGCTTTCCCAGAATGTCAGGGACTGCTTGCCTGCTAAAAAACTTTGGACCCTGAGGGAAAACCAGGTAGATTATTTCCTCTAAGCTCTAAAGAGCAAGAAGAAAGTCTGAGCAATTGAGCAGCTGGCCTGCTACCTGTGGTCCATCTGCACCACGGCTCCCTCTTGAACTGGGCTACTCAGATGGGAACATCCCACACAGCAAAGGGGCAGGAAAGGGAGAGGAGAGGCACGTCAAGAGAACACAGCAGACATCGTTTTATCAAAGGACTGGATAGAAGGCAACATGTCAGATTTACTACATACACGTAGGTGCACTAAAATTCACCACTGGTGCTTAACACTTGTCTGGCAAGAACACATTGAAGGGTAAGCCAGAATGGCTCAGTGGCTTAAGCGCTCGCTTTGCAGCCCTGGAGACGGACAATCAAATCCCAGCCCTGGCCCATGTGGACCCATATGCTGAACTGGGGTGTGCTTCCCATGCAGGAGGCCCCCAGTTCGGTTCTTGCCACCTCCCCCCACCCCCGGTTCGGCCCCTGGCTTGAGGGCACATGCATCCCATGTGGGAGGCCCTCAGCCTAGCCCCCGCCCTGAGCGGCCCTGGCCCACCTGTGTGGAACAAAACCATGTCAAAAACTGATGAGGTACAACTATGGAGACTGTTCTGGGCCCTCCCTCTTCTCTCTGTCTCTCTGTCTCTGTCAAAAACAATAAAATAAATCTTAAAAACAACAACAACAACAACACATTGAATAACAATGTGTATGTGGTGGAAGGGATTGTACAGCAAGTAGTTTTCAATCATGTTTTCAATCAAATCTACTTAAACCTCACTAATTTTAACTTTCCTCGGGCTGCAGCTGACATCATTCATGATCCCATGATTTGTGGGTATAGCTCTGGGATTTTTAAAAAGAATTTTAAAATTCTTCTTCAGGATGAAAACACATAGGCATGCCAGGAAGACCCAGCCCAACACATCAGAGGCCTACAGTCTAGCTGTCCAAGGTGGAAGGATATGGCTTCAGGAATTCGTTCTCTTACCCTGTTCTGTTTCCTTCCACGCTTTCACTGCTCACCTCCGATGCTGCTGCAATGAACAAGCAAAAAAGCAGAGTCGTGACAGCCACCTGACACCTGAGGCCCTTGGCCTGGACCAGCCCTAAGTGGCCTCCTGGGATGCTGGGGCCCAGGCATTATTTTCACTCGCTCGGCTCCCGGCCACAGGAGCAAGGGCCTTACCTGCCATCGTTCAACCCGACCAAAGGTGAGACTCGCCCTGAGGAAACCCTGCTCCCAAGATAAAGGATGACAACAGATGAAGAATGAATAATTCACGGAAACTTGAAGCTGAGGTGTACGTGAGGCCAGGGTGAATAAAAGAAAGAAGTACTAAACCAAAGGCCAAGTGTCATTCGTGAGGAAGCTCAGAAAGGGGATGTTCCACTACTGGGAACCAGAATCTCCTTTTCCATATATCAGTTTGGGACTGAGAGAAAGCAGGCCTTATGTTCCCAACAACTGCAAGGGGACGTAGGCTGCTGGGAAAATGCCGTCTTCACAGACTGGTCCCCCTGGTCCCCTGGTCACCGTGGATCCATCCCTGTCCTATTAGTTCCCACTGCTAGAAAAGTTCCTTTTATTATGAAAACAGTTTACTATTGCAAGCATGACGACTCAACTAATGCTGTTCACTGGTTCTTCCATCCATGTGTCCTTCAACAAATACTTACGAAGTCTCTCTCTGTGTCAAAATCGTGTGAAGATTAAAAAGAAAAATAAGACCCAGACAGGCTTGCAGTCTTATGGCTTTAAATGCCTGTGGATGTTGGTGACCTCCACATGGCTATCTCCAGTCCAGACTTCTCCCCTGAACTCAATACTCGGAGCCAGTAGCCCACTCAACATCTCTCCTAAATGGTATCGCACACTTTCAAAAAGGCCTCTAACGAGTGCGGGTCCAAATCCAGTCTCCAAACCTGCTCGCTCCTCCCATAGCCTCGTCTAACCCAATTACGGTAACTCCGTCCTTCCCATTGTTCAGCTTTTTCTTGGAGTCCCCCAGGCTTTCAGCATCAGTCAGTCTGTTTAGGAACTGGAAATTACAGCCGTTATTTTAACGGAAAGAGTTTAGTAATAATGTAAATAACTGTTAACCGGGTGCTAGAGAACTGAAAAGGCAAAAGGGAGCCACTGCGTGTGCACAGAGGTAATCCGTCACAAGAAGCAGCCAGCACCCTGCAGGCTGAGGGATCTGAGATGAGGATTGGGGTCACCTGAACCTACAGACTGTGAGCGGGGACCCACAGAACAGGCACAGGAAGCCACCATGATGGAACCTGTCCCTTCTCCCTGCCCAGCCTGTACCTGGCTCTAGTACTCCCTTTCAGCAGAGCTTAGCATGGAGCTAGCTGGGAAAGCTGAGGGGTGGTTAGTGGAGAAACACGAGTTTAAGAACCAGCACAGGGCACCTCTTTGGCTACCGAGCCTCCACACACATTTATACCAAACTTCTTTCTCTCACATCCCACCTCCAACCTGCCAACAAATCTTCTCAGCTTTACCTTTAAAATATCTCCAGGATGTTACTGCTTCTCGCCACTCCACGGCCACCATTCTGGTCGAAACACCACGAGTCTCATCTTGATTATCACAATAGCCTCCGTTACTTTCCCTAGAGTCAGTTCTACACACAGAAGGCAACATGATTTTAGTCGTCAGCTAGGGCTGCCATAACAAATCTCTGCACATTTAGTGGATTAACACAACAGAAACATTCTCTCGGTTCTGGAGGCCAGGAGTCTGAAATCAAGGTATCGGCAGGGTTGCTTACTTCTGCAGGCTACTAAGGGACAATCCAAATGTCCCACGCCTCTCCCCTAGCTTCTGGGAGCTCCTGGCCAGCCTTGGCAGCCCTTGACCTTGAAGATGCATCACTCAGATCTCTGTCTCTGTTTTCACATGGCCTTCTTCTCCACGTCTCTGTGTTTCTGCGTCCACTCCTCTTCTTATACGGACACCAGTATTTAGATTTAGAGCCCATCCTCAATTCAGCATGATACCATCTTGGGATCTCTAGCTTTGTTACATCTGCAAAGGCTCTATTTCCAAATAAGGTCTCCTTCACAGGTACTGGGGATTGAGACTTGGAAATCAGCCCACTGCCGTGATCATACTAACCACACATCAGATCATGTTACTGCTCTGCTCATAATTCTCTAACGGCTCCCATCTTACCCTGAAGAAAAACACTCCTGTACAATCTGGCCGCTTCACCCCTCTGATTTCCTCTTCTATGCTCTCACGTTCCTCAGCCCACAGAAGCTACTGCACACACACGACAGCCCCAGGTCTCTGCACGTGTGTCCCTCTATATGGGACATGCCCCAGGTATTCCTAGGATTCTCTCCCTTAGATTCTTCAGATCTTTTCTCAAAGGCCACCTTCTCAGTGAGGTTTCCGCTAACCACATCCTATAAAGCTGAAACCCCATCCTCATTTCCTACTTTATTTTCTCCAATAGCACTTAATATATAATATTATAAGTTTTTCAGTTGTATTACTTTATATAATGTCTCTGCCTTTAAAATGTAAGCTCCATTAGGACAAGGATTCTCACCCCACCCCACCCCTCACCCACCCAATTTCATTTACTGCTACACCTGAAGCACACAGAAAAGTGCCTGCTACCTTTAGGCCCTCAATAATTATATTATACTTTAAACTGAAGCATGTACAATTGGAATTGCACAGAAGAGAATATATCAAAATTCCTGTGTTGCTAGGACCCTACCATGCAGTAGCACTAAAAATAGGAAGTACATCTGTAGATGGAAACATAAGATTTTGCATCCTAGCAAATCTCACTTTAGTGTATCTGATTCACCTTGTTGAATGAAGAAGAGTAAAAAATTAGAAATAAAAATTAAGTAGAAAAATATTTATTTAGAGTGAGCAAAAATCATAACAAATTGCAAATTTTAAAGAGCTGACAGAAGCTGCCACTTTGGGCTAAGATGGAATAACAGGGACCGCATTTACTTCCTTCCTGCTACAAACCAAGATGATAATAGGCCCTACCTCATGATATTGAGCCGCCATTAAATGAGTTATTGCATGTAAGCAACACTGAAAAGAACCTGAAACATAGAAATTACTCAGTAAATCTCAGTTATCCTTTGAGCATCAACAAGGTGTAGGTGGTGCTACAAATTACAGATCACCCATAGAGAGGGTAAGAGCTTAGGCTGGAAGACCCTCACATAAGTGATGAGAGCAAGGTGGGAGTAGACCACAAAAGAAACAGAGTCCAGTCAGAGAATGGGATTACTAAAAGAACACAGTGTCCTAGAACCAAAGGAGGCAAGCTTCCACAGAAGGGGTAGATGAATTTGTTCTATGCCACTAAAGATCAAGATGAGGATTTTAAAATGACCCCTGGATTTGACACTATAGCAGGCGTGACTGATATAAAATGGGGACATGAACAGGCCCCACCACTTATGTTAACAATGAGTTTAAAAGGGAAATCCATGCTAATTCCTTAGCACATAAAAGCATTTAAAAAAAAAAGGTATAGGTACTTTATTACCATTATTATCAAATTTACCCTTTGAATCACTGGGTCCAGCCTGGGTCTCACCATAGTATATAAATGTTAGGGCAGAGTCAGAGTCTCTCTCTGATCCTACTGTCCCCATTTTCTTTGGTTCATCATCACCCATTCTTCCAGGCATGACACTTCTGTCACACACACACACACACACACACACACACACACAGACTATCCTACAGACTTACTTTTTTTTTTCCAAGGGCATTTTTCTCTATCTTGACACCTCTCCCTCAATTATTAAAATAGTGCAGAATTCACCAACAATTAGCACTCTTTGTGGATTCAAAGGTCAAGACCACCAGTGGGTCAACCCTGGGACACATGCTCATACCCCTTTGGGCTCCGCTGGCTTCTCGCCACCAGGATTCCCTCCAAGTACGAAGAGTACTGGGTTCTTAGGAGCCGAAGACCAGTGGCCAGTGTGCCCTACACACTCAGCCAGTTCCAGCAGCCCAGGACATAGCCAACCAAACCAAAAGCACACATGGTTCTAGCAGAGCAAACGCTTTGAATCATATTTCTAAATTTTCTTTTTAATTTGGGGAGGCACAAACTCCATTTGGTTATTTGTTTTTAAGCCCATGTGAGTTCCAAGTGAAAAGAGGTCCTGTAGTTCTGATTCACTGCTATATAAATCATATTAATGCTATTTGCAAAGTTCTTTGGGAAGCTCCAAATTACATGTTTCAAGATGACAAGTATAATTTGTACCAAGAGTCAACTTATTTAAACCCCAAACATACCTGTGTTCAAGCCGGAAATCTGCTCCCTGAACTTCTCTGCAGCTTGTACTGTGAGTCATTCTAGATAACTAAACCTCCCAATACTTGGAAGTGTTTTCATTTAAACCGAAAACTTTAGAGTTTAGTGATGTGAAACCAAAATCTTCCTAAACAAATACATTCCAACTTCCTAAACAAAGCACAGCGTAATTTTACCTTCTTTTAGAGAACCTGGGTCATTAATCAAAGTATCAGTAAATGACCCATTCTAGAATACATTTAAGATTCCCAGGGTTATTAAACCCAACCCTGCATGGACCCAGATGGCTGGTTTTGAGTTCTTGGGGCTATTATAGTAGTTTTTTGTTTCCCCTCCTGTCCACATTTGTCATTTCCTGCTGCTATAAATTTACCTATCTGTAGTAGTTTATTTGTTGCTTTTTATATCTGAGAGCTTAGACAACTTGTGAGAATTATTTATAGTTAGTGTAAATGGATTTTGAATAGGGGCCCTGAGAGATTTTGCATGTGAACAATCTAAAGTTGCTTGGCCGACTTTTTTTTTTTTTAACTGGGTAGGGTATAAATAAACAAAACAAACAAAACATCTTGTGACATCGACTCTGGCTTCTCAGATGTGTTGTTGGCTTATTTTGTTTTTCTTACTTTGTTATTCTTGGCCATGTCCTAAATGGATAAGGATTGGTAAGGGTTTCCCACAACAGAGAGCAAGCTTCAGGTGTGCTTCGTTCTCTCAATATTGTCACAGGCATCTCAATATTGTCTGTCTGGCTGGAAACATAACCAGCCGCTTATATCAACAAATAATTAAAATCCCTCAAGGAAAGACTTGTCAGTGATTGTGGCCAGAGACAGAAAAGCCAGGGGCAGTCAGAAGGAGGTGTCCTGACAACTGTTTTCTCATTCCTTACAAAGATACTGTAGAAGCATGAGGTCTTGTCCCAGCCCTGGCGCCTGATTGGAAGAAGGCGCTTTGTCCCCTAGGTTTGGCTTTGAGCTGGTCAATTCCCCACGAAGGACATGGAGCTGTCAGACAGCACACTGCCATCCTGCAGAAACAGCTCCGCATGCAGCAGGCCTTCTTCCCCGCTCCTGGCCCTGCCGTGCACCTTCCAGCCCCAGAAACTCTCCCTACCGGGAGAATTCCCTGCCCAACGTTTCAGTATTATCCTGGGGAGCTTTTCCTGTGGCTGAGTGAGCTTCCAACCCTTTAATTCCTTAAACAGCAGAAATCTTAGCAGCTCCCAGGAGTCTGTGCATTGCTTCTGAAGAAGTCCTGCAGCTTCCACTCCCAGGGAATCTCCTGGCCCAGTACGGCAAAGGCACCTCCCTTAGCACCAAGGCTGTGCAGTGTCCCCGGGAGAGGCAGGGCCTCTTGTCCTAGAGCCTGAGTCTCACGTCTCTACCTTCTGCTCCCCTGACAGGCTGGCCCTGGAGCTTCTTCCAGCCTCATCCCTCTGGGCAGCTTCCAGCTTATTTGTCCTATTTTCTAAAAGCTCAAGACAGAGGGCATAGAAAAGTACTGAATCACTAGGGTCTGTGTTGTGTCCCAGTTATAAAGCCCAATGTCACAACAAAATCCCACCTTTCAGCAGCCCCACATCTCACAGATTTAATGTTGATTCTAACTAACGATTGGCTTATGTTTCTTTCTTTTCTTTCCCTAGATTAAGAGAAAAGAAAGTTGTTGTTTTTTCTTTCAGTAGATTCATAATGCTGGGAGAAAAGTACAGATTTCTTCTATTCATCCGAATCACAGCAGAACTATATCTTTCATTATTAGAAAGTTTTCCCCTCTCTCCATCTCCAGTTCAGTGTCCTGGGTCTCTAGGTACAAAGTAACGAGTCAAAAAATATTCCCTAGGGGATGCTGGGTTAGCTCAGTGGTTGAGCACTTGCCTCACAGTTGCGAGGTCTGGGGTTCAATTCCCAGCCCAAACCCGTGCAACCCCATATGCTGAACTGCGGCACAACTGGTAACTGCTCAGATGGAGGTTCTCGCCTCCCATGCAGGAGGCCCCCTGTTTGGTTCCTTCTCCACGTGGCCCCACATCTACCTGTGTGGAATGAAACCATGTCACAGCCAATGATGTACAACTATGGAGACTGCTCTGGTCCCTCCTCCTTCTCTCTCTCTCTCTCTCTCTCTCTTTCTCTCTCTTTCTCTCTCTCTCTCTTACACACACACACACACACACACACACACACACCTCTCAAACAATAAAATAAATCTTAAAAAATATATATTCTTGATTGAAATAATGGATAGAAATGGGTGAATGGGTGAGTGGATGGATGGATGGATGGATGGATGAATAAAAATGTCTCTGTATTGTTCTCTTTCAAGGCATCCTCCCCTCTTGGTAGAGAACCTTCACACTGCTTCTTGGTACTCTTCTTAAGTAGGCTGACCATGCTTCATTGAGACAAAAATGGGATATTGGGATGACAAAAATGGGATGGGGTTACATATATATTCCATATTCATGAAAAAGATGATATCAAAAGTTTTATTAGATGAACATATTGAGCTAACAATTATTCTTCAGTGACAGAAATCACACAAAAATTTAGGTAGATGTAGAGGGGGATTTTATTTCACCATGATTGTATTATAAAGATCTCGTCAATGAAATAACCTTACACAGCAAACTTCAGCCTTTTGATACCTTATCATAAGACTTCTCACACTCCATGACACAATTTTGTTTCACAACAACATAGTTCTCATTGTCTCAATACTTAATCTAGATTTCTCCTTTGACCACATACTGTTTATAACAGAAAATATTCTTGTGACAGGTATTATTTGTCTTCCTGGAAGACAAATAATAAGCCCTGCAATATTACAAAAGTCTTGAAAGTCTAGGCATTTTTCATTCATTTCAGAAAAAAATCTTTACTCATCTACCAGATACAAAAATGTTTTCTTTATGCCATATATTTAACTGCCTCACAATTGTAGGTATTATGAGGGTCTACTGATTGAATACACAATTTTCTTCTGTTTCTGGGTGTGTGATGAGTTCCCTGTACAGACTGTCCTGTATTTCTTTCCATTCAGGGGTCTTCCTTAGTAGCACCCACTTGAACTTCTCAGTGTTTCCTACACAGCACTTTCACTTGTTGATGTATTTTAACCTGGTTTCATAGAAATTCTCAACTACTTCAAAAAACTTGGCCTCATTAATTTCTGCGGGGTCTACTAACATTTTCAATTGTTTTTTGACATCAGTATTTACATTTTACTTTTTTCTGGTCTCTAAATCGTGTACAAGATTTTCAATGTTTATGGCTACTTTTGTAGCTGAAATATTTATTATCTTTTGTAATTGAAATAATGTAAGTGTAAAACATAGACACTTGATCTCCTGCATATATCAATAAAACACTTATAAAATATCACATGAGCTGTAAAAATATCTGTATGGCATACCACACTGAACACTCTAATACAGAACTGCAGTGACCAGAATGCAAAAAATCATAAATGAACACCAAAAAAACAAAACAAAACACTAAAATAAAGGAATGAATACCTCAACTACTGTCACAAACTGGTATATGTTAATGTCCCACTGGGGAGTTCCACTGTAATAAAAACATAGCTAAAAGCCATTTGAGCCAAAATATGAGTCTGAAAAGTCTGAATCAAACTGAATACAGGGCAGAAAGAATCTCTATGGGCAGAATGATGGTAGAAATAACAGTAAGACTCACAATCACTGCATCCCACACTCCTAACCAAATGAAAGCAAACAGCCAGGTGAGCCCATTCAGTAGTTTTTGTGCATCAAGACCCTCCTGGCTCCCACACACTGACTGAGTTTTAGTGACTGCCTCTTGAATTTCCTGCCATTATGAACAAGCAAAGGGGCAGAGTCTGATCATCATTAGTTCAAGAAGCCTGGCTGTAACTGGATAAAGTCAACAGAACTTTCTCTTTCATCACACTAGTAGTTGTTCTACACACATTGATTAGCATAGAGCCTTATGATAAATAAACAACCCACATTCAGGTTTTATAAAAAATTGAAAACAGGGGGGAAGCCAGGATGGCCCAGCAGGGTAAGTACTCGATTTACAGCCCCAGGGTCCAAGGATCAAATACCGGTCCCGGCCTGTGCAGACCCATATGCTGAACTGGGGTATGACCCCAGTTCGGTTCTCGTTGGGGTGAGCTTCCCATGTAGAAAGGCCCTGGCTCAGCCCCCAGCTTGAGGGGGCGTGCCTCCCGTGCAGGAGGCTCCCAGCCCAGTTCCTACCCTGCACAGTACCCACCCACCTGTGTAGAACAAAACCATGTCAACCATTGATGACATACAACTCTGGGCACTCCCCCTTCTCTCTCTCTCTCTCTCTCTCTCTCTCTCTCTCATTTCTGTCTCTCTGTCAAAACAATAAAATTAATCATTTTTAAAAATTGAAAACAGGACAAAATGACATTTATATTAAAATGACAGGATGGTCGGGAAATATGAAAATAGTGGTACTGTCCCACTTAAAATGGTGCATATGGTCAGCCTATCTTCAGGGGTCCACCAGTCAAAAGGGTCTCTCTTAAGCCTATTGGGGTTTAATAGAATTTAATAGTGAAGATACGTTTTCTTTACTTCTTTGTTTTGTTTGTAGAAGAGCTGAATGAAAACCTGGCTCCCTGGCAGGTGGGCAGAAGGTCTTAGTGAATAGTTCCAGTTTTGTGTTTCTAGCATAGCTCAGCTCTGTCACGCACCTGGGCAGCCACTTGGTCCTGGACCACTGTGCACAGCCTGGGGTCTGGACAGAAGGTCAAATGGCTCCTCTGGGACTCTGAAGCAATTAAAGTTGGGACTTCTTTGTCCTGAGGCTGTTGGATTTTTTTGGTCATTTTAAAAATCTTGGCAGCTGCCAACCCCACTGCAGAGAGCATGTGCCAAGATGGTACCTACTGAGAACTCTGCAAAGACAAGGGCCCGGGTGACTGCCCAGCATGTCGGAGGCCAGGACTCAGTTTCACAGGTCACACTTCAGCAGTATGACAGTGATGGAAACTTCCCTAATCTCCCGTCCCCCTCCAGTCTGTTTCTCCACTTCCTGGAACTGAGCCAGTCTTCCAGGGTTCATTTTGTGCTTCATGTGCTTTATTCGATCAAAGAGCCTGTGTATACTGGACAATTTTACCACGAAAGCTTAATCTCACCCGAAGAAATGACCAATTCCTCCGCTTAGGTCAAAGTTTTTTGAGCTCCAACAAATACTTTAAAACATGAAACGTGCCTTTAAATAATTAACTCCCCTCTAAGAAATCTGGAAGCCATGAAGAAACCAGAGTGTCTCTAGAGACAACACCCCTCTTTTGGAAGTATGCTCATCACCAAGTTTGGTACTTACAAGAGACACTTAGTTGAACAACAGGGGGATTCTGATTTGGGCCCCAAAGGTGTGTTGCCTGGACATTGTTGGCCTATCAGAAGCCGGTTCTCTGTCTTCTTACAATTCTTGCCCCATTGCCCTCTGTCTAAATTCTACTCTCAGCATGTGGGCACCACAGTGGCCCACTGTCAACACAGTTTCCCAAGAACAGGACAGGGGTTCCACCAGTTCTCTAACTTGGTAGTGAAAAGGCTCCTTGGAACCTCCACTCATTCACACACCAGATGTTTGCTGATGCCCCTCCGTGTGCCAGGAACTGGGCTAGACACTTAGGTATGGAGATGAAGGAGCCATCACTTCTGCTCCACAGGAGCCCGGCATCCACCCCGACAGATGAACACAGGCAGGCAGGACGAGGCAGATTTGCAGCTCAAACACTAGTGTTTCTCAGTCTACCCTCTGTGCCGGAACTCCTGAATACTTTACTGAAAATACAACACTCAGGTCCCAAACACCAGACCTACCACATCAGAGTCTCTGGATTCAGGCCTTAAAAATCAGCATTTCAACAGTGTAGACACACCAAAGTTTAAAACTCACAGACCTGCCTATCCTGCAGTACAGATTCAGACTCACCTGGGCATTTCTGAAGGGTCATCAGGACAGGCCCATTTGCAGGGACTGGGTATGTGGGTAAGCTGTCGACACCAAAGCTGCCAATGTCTCAAGTTGTCTACTCAGCAAGAAACCTCTCTGGGCATTTCTGACATGTTAGGCACCAGGGCTACTGCAGGCTTCATGCACATGGACTTTGCCTGTAGCCTCTTCCCCCAAAGACTCTATTATAGGTCTACATGCTATGTGCTTCGGTGCACACATCCCAGGTGGGCTATACGTGAGACATGTCCAAATTCTCAGGTGAGCACGTTAGACCCACACTGGTCATCTACACTGGCTTCAACGTTGGCCTCTTCTTATACACTAGGTTAATGGATTCTGTCCCTGAGAAATCATGTCATTACAACTAGATCATCCTGCAGATCTCGATAGCCAGGCAGCCTCTAACACCCCTAATTCAATGCTGCTTTCCCCTTAACCTCACATCGGGTTGTAGGAACCATCTTCACTTTAATCCACTGATTCCCAGCTCGGCCACAAAGTCATTGTGTGACTTTAGGAATGTTATTTATCTTATTTGAGCTTCAGTTGCCTCTTGTATTAAATTTGAATAATTATATGTATCAGCCCCTTTCCACTTCTTTGTAGTTGAGTGTCGTAAGTATCAGGCCCATGATTTGCCAATTTAAAAGATAAATTTACAATCAGTCATTTTGTTCATATTTTCACATATTAATATCTGTCTGAACATTTGGTTAATGGAAAGACTTTAGACCCAGCAGAAAATCTCTAAAGATACATATTTTTCAATGGGTGGTAAGTTTTGAAGTGTCTCTAGAACTTTTGGGATAGATGGCAGACAATTAGCTTGCCTCTTGCCTGAGAAGTCAGACTAATTACTGGTGAGGCTTGGTTAATGGGGTTTTCTTTTGTGAATTCCCTCCCTAAATGAGAAATCTGTAACTTTTCACAAAAACTCAATCTCATTTATGCTGCTGATTCCTAATATTTATAAATAAATGCTTGGACTCTGGGCTTTTGTAGTCAAATAACCCAAATCAAAGCAAGCTGCTCTGCCAGGGGGGAAATTTATTTTGTGTGACTCTCCTGGAAAAAACTTTCAGAATCAGTTTGGAATCACACAGACAAGCTGTAGTCACTCTGACGCAAGTTTCTGGACTACAAGGGGCGTTTATCCCATTCAGGCTGAAATGGCTTGTTGAGATGCTCAAACAGTAAACACTGGCATGTTTCAGAGCTCACAGTCTGCAAGACGCAGGAGAGTCCCCTGTCGCCAACTTGACTGCCACACATAGACAGGGTCAGAATTCTTTGTCTAAGGCAGAAGAGACAAAGTTCATGGAAGCCAGTAAGCTGTCCTGTATCAACCCAGAAAGGAGGACAAAGGCATCTGGGAAGGTAAGAAGTGTTTGAAGCATGGGACACCTTAGTTATGACAGGGTCATGCACCAAAGAAGGTCATTTGAAGAGAGCTGAAATGGAAACAGAGATACATGTAGATGCTGATAGCAGGAAAGGGAAAGGAAACTCAGAGCTCAGCAGGAGGCTGGAGAGCATTTCAAAAGTGACCCAGAGAGCTGAGGTGTAACCTACATAGTTGGCTGAAGGGATCTGCTCCTGCTGAATCTCCAGTGACTATGGAGGGCATATCTGGAATGTTCTACCTATTAGTCCTTTCTTCGTAGTCCTTTCCTATCAAGGATTTTCACAGCTTTTGAAATATAGGCCAAAGTGGAACTGGGAAATACTTCATGCCTTTGGATTCCTTTTATAATAGTATAAGGCACTGACTTACCTTCTAGCTAACCCTGTGCTCTTCTATTTTCACCATCTCCACTGGTTCTTTCCATAAACTTGGAGAAGGGATGGCTGTCTACCCCTTAGCTGCTTGAAGTCCCCAAGGTACCATTCAACTTTTAAAAACTTGGTATAAAACTTCAAAAAGATAAAACAAAGAGGAACAAAAATGGTTTCAGGACATATTTTGGGTTTGTTTATTTGTTTGTTTGTTTTATAATGGTAGTCTTGTCAAAAGTTAAGATCCAATAAACTCGTTTCTTTCCTCTCCTCCACTTGGCTTAGAACATCGTGACCAAAATCCTGCAATCCTTCAGCATCTTTATTCTCCAGTTCCATTCTTAGCACATGTATCCCCCTCCAGGAAATAAGCTTAGACAGGGGCCTCAGCCACCACATGTAAGACTATATAGATCATTAGAAATTCCTTTGTAGCAGAGAAAGAAAGTCCATCATTTCTCAATGACCGGAGTTCTCAAACTGTGCTATGCATGCAGACCACTTGGGAAAGTTGTTTGAATTCATATTTTGGGGCCTTTCTTCCACATTCAGTAGGTCTGGGATAGAGTTCAGGGAACTGCATATTTGACAGTCATTCTAGGTAATTATGATTCAGGTAGAAAGAAGCCATGTTGAAAGCCTGTTTTGGGCTACACTGACATAATAAACCGTCTTAAAGAACAGGTAGCAACTCTTAAGAGGAGTAAAGGGTCACTTCTCTCCATTGCTCTAGATGGAAAAGGAATCATTCCCAGCATCTGGACCTTTCCGGTTCAATGCTCCCGCTCCAAGATGGCACTCTGTGAGCCTACATTACCCACAACAGCTGCTGACTCTTAAAAGATCACAAGGGAGTAAGATTCTACAGCCTCCTATGCAAAGTCATTCCATGTTTAATTGCCCTTCAGTTAAGTTATTCTTTACATTTAATCAATTCTTTCATTGCAAGACTCATCAACTCTTGCTCTATTCTCTGTGGAGATGAAAAACAAGTCACTGTACAATTTCTAACCCTTCATTGAATCCAGTGTTGGAGCCAAAAGGGATTGGCAGATACTATCTGGCATTATCCCTTCATTCTACCTCTGAGAATTCTTGTCCAAAGACATTATACATGGGTTTTAGTTTCCAGTATTCTGTACTTACAAAACATCTGAAGGAAGCTGTCCAGGAGGTAGTTAGCTATACCCCTCCCCCACCCCCCACCCAC
>PVKE010024224.1:0-23977 GCA_004027555.1 Craseonycteris thonglongyai | reverse complement strand
TTATATAAAAATATGTACTAAAACCTAGGTAGTATTTTTTTCTTCTTTGTTCTTTCTGGGCTTTTCAAAATTTCAATAATAAGCACATAGTATTCATATAATCAGAAAAAGATAAACACCCTTTTCAGAAAAATTTTTTGGAACATGAATGGTATTCACGTTACCCAATTTGATGGTACTACCTTAGAAGACTTCATATTCCCATTCAAAATCATTGAACAATTTTTGCAAATTAAAAGATATATCTATATCAATATCTATATCATCTATCTATATCTACCTATCTAGCTAGCCATCTAGCTATCTCCTTACCTTTGTATCTAGGCCATAACATTCACACTTGGTCAATGAACTCTCAGGGAGTATATAATAACTCCCTGAATCCAAGAGACAATTTGGGAAACTGATTCTTAAAGGGCCAGACAGTAAATACATTAGGCTTTGCAGGCCATTTGGTCTCCATGGACACTATTTAGCTCCTTTGGTAGCACCACAAAAATAGGCAATATGTGAACAAATGGACGTTGCTGGGTTCCAATAAAACTTTATACACAAACACAGGTGGTAGCATGCCCACACCTGCTTGAGAGCAGTACATCCCAAACTGCAATGTGTATGTGAGTTCCCTGGGGATTTAGCTGAAAAACAGAGTGGGATTAGCAGGTACACCCTGGAGCCTGAGAATCTTCATTTCTACCAAGCCTTGTGATGCCATGGCTACTGGTCTGATGATAACCCTGAATAGCAAGGCAGAGCATTCCATTATGAGCTACATAATTCATAGATTAGAGACTCATGGGACAGACCTCATTAGGAGACAAAGATACATTATGTTTACCCACAACACATTTAAATTAGAGTAATAACATTTTGCTTAATTTCTTTTTTACCATATGCCCTGTTTTACTGGAACTAATTAAGGGCATTAAGTGTGAGATAGATGGTTTTAAATATTAAAAGTAGTTTACTTAAGCAAAATGATTATTTGACTTTTATGTAGACAAAAATTTATTTACTTACTCAAGAACAATTTATTGCCTCTAGACACTAACTTGCCAATTGCTTATAATACTGGGATAAAGAAAACACAACCCTTAACTTCAAGTAGTTCACAATCACAGGAGAGAGCAAGTACACATAAAGAGATGATTAATTTTATTTAAAGAGATGGATCCAAAATAGTTTTTCCTAGAAGCATTCAGATCTTTTTTTACAAGGTGTTTAGATTGTAGTGAGAGATGTCATTGACCAGTGCTAAAAATTCAGCCACTTATTAAACTCTGTCATATGTACATCCTACTTCCTTTTTTTTTTTTTTTTTTAAGATTTATTTTTATTGTTTTTGACAGAGACAGACAGACAGGGAGAGAGAAAGAGAAGGGGGAGGGCCCAGAGCTAGCTCCATTGTCGCACATCATTAGTTTTCTACATAATTACACACCACAGGTGGGCTCAGCGTTGTGAAGGGCAGAAACCAACTAAGGGCCTCCCAAATGAGGTGTGAGCTGAACCAGGGGACTTCCACATGGGAAGCTAGCCCCAGCAGTAACCAAACTGGGGGCACATCCCAGTTCAGCATATGAGTCCAAACAGGCCGGAACTGGGACTCGATCTTTGGACCCTGGGGCTGCAATGAGAGCACTCTACCCACTAAGCCATCCCGGCTTCCCCACATCCAACTTCTAACAAGTTACAATAGCTACTTCTGCAAATATCTCTCTAAAACGTGTTGTGAATGTCACCCAGATGCCCCAGACTTCATCATAAGGTACTCATGATTCAGTTAGGTACACTAAGTGAAATAATGTCTTGACACTCTCCACATAGATGACCAATAGACATCCCAAACTCTCTATGGGCAAACCAAATTCCGGAATCCCCCAATCTTTAGCACCCCCATCTTCTTCACTCATTTGCTGGCAATTACATTCTTTCTGTGGCTCACCCCAGTCATCCTTGACACCTCCCTCTCTCTAAGACAACAATTTTGTTAGTTCTATTTGCCAAATAGATCCAAAATCTAACCATTTCTTCCCATTTCCATGACTACCATCAGATCCAAGTTTCCTCTACATCATTTATTGCCATCTTAGCTAGCCTCCCAGGCTGCACACTGTCTTCAACATGCCCAGCTGAGCAGGAGACCCTTTTAAACTTAACTGTGATCATATCATTCCTTCCTCAAAACCCTACAGCATCTCCCCATTTCACTCAGAGTCCTTACAAAGGTCTCCAAGGCCCTAGGAACCGGACCCAGATCATTTTCCTGACCTCATGCTTATTTTTCTCCCTTGTTTATACCCCTCCAGCCACACAGGCCTCCTTGGGGTTGCTAGAATAAGCCAACCACATTCCCACCTTAGGACCATTGCATTAGCTACGCCAACTGCCTGGAACACATTTCCTTCAGGTCCCTTGCTTGGCTAATTCCCTCACTTCCTTTATTTATCTTTTTAGATATCACCTTCTTCATGAGCCCTAACGTGACCACCATCTTTCCCCACACCCACACACTTACTGTCACTTATTCTGCTTTAAAAAAAAAAAAAAAAAGTATAGCATGTAACCACTTCCTAACACACTAGGTAACCTACTTATGCAGTATATGTATTATTTATTGTATTAGTCAACTTGGGCTGCCATAACAAAATATACCATAGACGGGGTGGCTAAAACAACAGGAATTTATCTCTCCCAGTTCTAGAGACTGGGAATTCCAAGATCAGCATGTTGTCTCATTCGATTCCCAGGTGAGGGTTCACTGCCTGGTTTGCACTCAGCTGCCTTCAGCTGTGTCCTTGAGAGGGTAAGAATTTTAAGATAGCAGAAGAAGAAAGCCACCTGGAGATTCTCACTAATGAGAGGGGAGGAATTTTAAGATAGCTCACGCTGGAGGCAGATGGACTACATCCTATAATCAATGACTGGCCTCCTGCCACCTGGAGACCCTCACACACTTAAAAGTAACAGATTCTATAAGAAACCTCTAACAAGATTTATCCCAAAACTCTTACATTCAGACTCCCCCTCTCCACTGTGAGTCACGAATGGCAGGTAGACTCTTAGACAAAGGGATCACATGGGCACTGAAAAAGTATGTAAGCTGCAAGAGATTTACCCACGGGGAGCGTGAGTTAGGTGCTGCTGGTTCTGCGAGCTCCGCCGGCTAATAAAATCCCCTTCCTCTATCTAAAGAGTTGTCTGAGGGTCTGATAGCCTCTGTCAGGTGTCACTTCCTGCAACATCCTCACGTGGCAGAAAGAGAGAGGAAGCAAGCTCTCTGGTGGCTCTTCTTAAAGGGAACCAACACCATCTGGAGGGCCCCACCGTGGTGACTTCACCTAAACCTACCGAAGACCCCACATTGGGGGTTGGTTCTTGAGTATATAAGTTTTAGGGAACTGACTCAGTCCACAGCATTTATCTCCCCCACCCCCTCCCACCTCTATTTTGTGTGAGGCCACAAGATGAGAAATCTGTTTTGTTCGCTGCTGTAGCCCCAGCCCCAAGAAGAATGCCTGCCACGGGTTTGCAAATGGTTGAGTTCTAGCTTGCTGTACACATGTGGGACCTTCTGCTCCCCTCAAAGCTTTGCCTAACCATTTGGGTACTTTTTAGGAGAGAGTCTTATAAGTGCAAGAACAGCCCTCTTCTCAAACCTCTGTCCTACCGATGCTGATGATTCTTGAGGATAATTTCCACCTACATCACTGCCAGCCCCACAGTCACTACCACCACCCGCTGCCTATGTGACAAGGACAAGGCCTGCAGCAGCTCCAGTTTCGCAAAGCTCGGAGGCATTTCCTGCCGCCGTGACGGGGCTGGGCACTGTGTTCTAAAAGCAGTAGACACAGTGTTCGCCTTTCCCTTATGAAGCCACACATTGTCCCCGGAGCACCACGACAGGCCTGGGGACCTCTAGCCCTACGATTTCCTCCAAAATCCCAGCAATGCCTGAATTTCACTAGAGACACAACTTCAGGTTAATGGTTCTTCCAAAATGGTGCTTCCAAGTCATGCTGGTGGATGGGTTGGAGGATGTAAACGGCTCACTTTGTCATGATGTTCTCTCACAGGTTATGGAGTGCCACTCCTATAGGTTTAAACATTTCTGTGGTCTCCAAAATGTTAAGTTTAGGTGGAAAAGCACACACTCCACAAGCCACCCCTAACTTAAAGCACCCAAGGTACTAGAGTTCCTTGACAGAAAGGCACTAAATGAATAAAGGGAAATGTTCTTTTTATACATTATTCAAAGGCAATTTGAATATACATGCTGTTATATGCATTATTCAAGTGCAATTTTTCACGATAACAAATAAATACTCTAAAATGCCCAATGCCAAAGGATATATCAATATTGGATGAAGTTCATTCACAATATTTTATTTAGAAACAATTTAAGAGTCAGAATTTTTCTATTACTTTTATAAATGTAAATCTGGTGACTCTTTTTCTTTGTTGAATTACTTTTAAATTTCCTTTTTCTCAAGCCAATCTAACTGCAGCATTTCTGTTTTCATCATGGGGAAGGTAAGTGCATCAGACAGGTAATCAAAAGGCCACGCTCTCAAAAGAGTCGGGTGTGTGACTGGAGTTCAGCTGCTGTTTCGCACTTTCCCTGTGGTTAAAATAAATGGTTGGATCAGATCCTCTCTAATACACTTCCCAGGAATATATTTCCATGAGTCCATGTCTGAGGAAGACCCAACACAATTTTAAGGGTTTGAAATGACTCACCTTTAGTGGACATTCAAACTGAAGATTAAGGAATAAACTGCAACTGCAATTCATCTGTAGGAGTTCAAAATACATATAAATGTATTGTTCTAAATTTCTACGTGTTATGGGAGAATAGCTTTTTGAGGCCTACCAAATGCACACAATCACTCCAATTTTACAGATTCATTCATTTGAGCAGTTGGTCGGTCAACACTTTTTGAGCACTGACTAGGGGTCAAGTATTATATTATCTTAGGTCCTGAATATGCAAAGTTTCTTTGTCACACTGTGTATAGTTTAAGAGGGCAAGAAAAAAACAGTCTGGGAATGGCTGTAAGTAGCCAACTAACAGTCTCTGTCACATCCTGTTATACTTTCTTACTATATTACATTCTCCTGGAAGCAGGGCTCATGTTTGTACCCCTTCACCAGTCCACGCCATCGCTAATGTACTATCTGGGGTGTGTGTGTAGGGCGGGCGGGGGGTGGGGGTAGAGGAACTTCTGAAAATTTTGCTGGCCCAGCATCTACTCTTTCTCTCTTTTTGGCTATAGAACCTTGATTTCCCTCCCCGATCATGGTAGAATCCTTTCAGCCAAGGTGTAGGAAGTGACCCAAGTCAGTCCCTTTCCCAGGAGGAAAAGGTTGGAAGCACAGATACCAGAAAGCCTGTCTTACTCCTTCCGTTAGACCCCTGCATCGTTCCTGGTTCCTACCTTGGAAGCCTGCCTGACTGAGCTTTGCCCTCTATTCTGTTAGCTGCCTTTTATCCTAAACAGTCAATTCTTTTTTATTGTTTGCCCCACCCCTTTTTTTGACTGCATCAAAGAAGCCTCAGTGATAAAAGTAGGCATTTCATTATTTGTTCAGTGACTATCGTTTTAGCTAAAGGTAAACTGTGAACTGAGGATCCTGAAACCAAAATGAAATAAACTAGGTAAGATTCCAAGTAAGTTCTCCTTCCGGGCCAAACTTCTTGATTTGCAGTAAGTTTTACTTTTGCGAGTATGCATACAAAATGTTCCTCTGCTGATCTCTCCATTGTAAATGGCAGTGATTATGGTTTTTCCTGTCAGATTTACTCTCCCATGGTGCTTCTGCCCTAATTCCCACTGTCCACCAAGCCCCTGCTTCCCTTAAAAAGCCTCAGTAATCTCCAGACAGGCAGCCAACAGAGGACTCTTGTCAGGATGACAATCTTTCACAACGTTCTAGATCAGAGGCGTCAAACTCAATTAAAACACAGGCCATTTGGTGCAACAGGCAAGATGCACGCGGGCCACATCACATTTATAAATGTCGCTGGAGCTGAGTCAGCACATTTATACACGCCCCCAGGCCCCCAGGAAAGGCACTGGGCCACGTGTATAATCGTCTTCAGTAGTTGAAGGGTGAACGAGGGAATTGTGTGTACGGTACTGCCTCGATCTCCCCTGAGTGCTATTTTCTTCATCACAATTTTTTCTATTTTCATTTTATTTCAGAGCGTCGTGGGCCACAAAAAATTACCTCAGGGGCCGCATGCGGCCCACGGGCCACCAGTTTGACACCCCTGTTCTAGAGTAACACCTTCAACCTGAATGGTACATTTTATTTTCCTTCCAGTTTGTCTCCTGAATTTACAGTTTTGAGGTCATCTTTTGAAACTTTTTGTTCATAATCAAGTTGCCTGCAAATGTTGTTAGAGCTTCTATCCCAGCCCACAGAAGGGCAGAATGGGGAGGTACTTTGAAGAGATTCTGTTCTCTGTGTCCTTTGCAGAAAAGGAGGGAGGCCTAGAAGTTCTGTGGTTGTCCCACAGTCACACATTCAGCTCTTAGCAGCATCTAGGTGAGCACCAGGTCTGGGGACTTCCAGGACATTTTTCTGTCCACTTACACTGTTTCTCTATTCGTTTATTCTCCTTTAGAACTCCGTAGTATTTAAGATTTTAAAACACTTCTTCCTAAATTGTGTACATCCACTCCCTAATTCCTTTTTGACTTCAGCTAAACCGTGTTGCAGGTAGGGTTCTCCAGGAAGCAGGCCTGGACGGGGTTTAGTGCACAGAGCGTTCGGTAACCAGTACTCTTGGGACAAACACTCGTGGAAGCAGAGGGTAAAAGCAGGAGTGGGCAGCGAGAAAAGTCGAATGGCTCTGCCACCCCGAGAGCCTGGCCACACCCCTGGAGAAGGTCTGGAGCTACAGCAGCCCTTCAAGTTGCCCCAAGCTGGGCCGAGGTGACCAGCCCCTGTTGCTGGAAACGCCCACTGCAGGAAGGGTCTGAGGACCTTGGTGGAGGCTGAAGCCCTCCCCAGACAGGCTGAGAGCTGAAGCCTGTTGACTGGCAACACTTCAGGCAGCTGGGATAGCACATCCTCCCCTAAAGGGGGACATGTCCATCACCTTCCCAACAACTGACCCTTACTGTTCTAGGCACGTGTCATGAAATCTGCCCCTAAGGAGCTTAGAGGCTGGTGGGAGAGACGGTCAATAAAGCATGATAATGTGAAGCTTAAACTCATACACATAATGACAGACACACATGCAGAGACGGGGTGGCCGACTCAGAATACAGGCCCCAGGGAAACCCAGGAGCCCAGACCTGGCTCTGTAGCCAAATGCCTTCCCTGGCAAGAGGAACCTGCTCATGTTATGATGTATAGTCTTCCTTTTCTTCTTCCTTCTCATGACTTTCTCTCCCCCAGTATCTTTAAGAATATAATCTTCTTAATTTGACCTCTCATTCATCTCATGCCTTCTCATCATTATTTCTAATATCTAGGGAGCCATTTTTCTCCACCTAAAAAGCAACTCCCTCAGCCTGTTTTCAGTTAAGCTTTAAAAGCTAATTGTGCGACATTTTTGCGCATTCCCTGTGACTGCACACCTCACCTGGCAGACAGCATTTTCAAGGGACCTATAGACTTAATGGGCTCAGATTTCAAATACGCACATAATTAAATTTCTGATCTTAATAGAAGGAATTCTAGACTAGATGCTAAGTAGCAATAAAACTCTGAACGGGCAGGAGAGCGGGGGATGGCATCAGTTAACAAGTAGTTACTTGTCATTTGCGGGGGGACAGATTCCTAACAGGGAACGCGACAGAGTCTGAAAGGCTACTGTTGCAGATTTCACCCAGGGGATCTGATCAGGAAATGAAAAAATTGGAACTTACCATTCTGTGGCCTAGCAAAACCAAGCCAATAAAAGAAAAAGGAGAACCACCCCGCCCTAAGCAGACTCGAGACGAGGAGGAAAGCAAACGGAGCAACGTGCATTTGAAAATAATTGGCAAGCGGCGCGCCTCCTCAGAGAGCCTGGCTTCTGTCCATGTGCTGCTGGGGCTGCCCTTCGGATTGCCGCGGACCATCTTTGATAAAAGGCTGGCATGCCAAGTCGCTGCCTCATTTCCCAAGGGAACTTCCCACCCACGATGAGTGCGAGTGAGGGCGGCCCTCAGGCCCACAGAACACTGTGCTGGAACGCTTTCAAGCCACGCACTTGGACTGCACAGAGGCTGCCGCCTTTTGGCAAGTGACCAATGGAAAGTGCCCTGTAGCCTTGGCTGTGGGTGCCCAAAACAGCCTGTGCAGTCGGGGCCCGACCTGGCACCCGTGCCCACAGGGCTTGTAGAGAAAGGGGTGCGTGTCAGTAAGATCCAGTAATTACGGAGTCGAGTCGTCCGTCTCCTTTGGAAGTGGAGTGAGGCCCCGTCTGCATGTAGTGACCTGGTAAGAGTGTGTAATGTCACTTACTCACTACAGTTTGGGGAAGTGGAGGTGAAATTGTGTTTGGGTTACTCAGCCCCACGTGGAGGGCTAGAAGATGCCCTGGGCCACCGTCATTCCGTTAGATCCCACGGCAGCTTCCGAGGGTGTGACCTTGGCATTTGGAATCCCTTTGCTCCAGAGATGAATTACAGCTGAAAGGTGTGGCTGGCCTTGCTAAAGTCATGAATTATGTGCACTCCTGAGGGGACGAAGCATACAATTGTGCACAAGTTAAGACGCTGGCATCTGGCCCTGTTGCCTCTGAGCTCCAAGAGTCAGACCGCAGGCGATCCAGAAACCGCAACAGCTCAAGCCAAAGCCAAATGTCAACCGGCAGCAACAGGTGCTGTTAGAATAACAAAGAACAAGTAGGTGTGTGTGTTTAAAGCAACACATTTAACATTTTAACTGAAATATCCACTGATGTTATGCCATCACCAATTTTCTTATATGTTGCATTAGAAAGGGCCATGTTAAATAAATGCTCAAAAGATCGTAAAGTTGCTATTTAATGGTAAAAAAAAACCCAAAAAACCTGACAATGTCTGTCCTGCTATTCATTAAATTGCACTTTAGAATATACAAGACACTGTGCACATTTTAATTTTGGCTTGTAAAGCAGTTTTAAGATTTCTCTCCTGAAGTTTGTTCCTTTACTAAGGAAAAGATACAGACCACTCAGTGGGTGAAGATATGGAACAGAGAACACCGCCAACAGAAAGCAAGTTGACCATGCAGCCAGCAAAGGACTGCGTGTAGGTGGCAACACGTGATTACCTTGAGCGTAAAATATGACAGACAGCAGGTTTAAAGAGGGGCAGTGTACCCTGTGGTCCTTGAGTATGGAATAATTGTCACAGAGGGGACACCATTGATATTAGACATGCGAGAGGGTCCAGGTAAGAGCCAAGAATGCCAGGCACTGACCAGTGACCGAATGATCTCACTTGTAAGTAGAATCTAAAGAAGATACAGATCAGAGACTGGTGGTTGCTGGGGGGTGGGGGAAAAATGGCTGAAGGGGGTCAAAAGGTACAACTTCCTGTTATCAGTCCTGGGATGTAAAATACAGCACAGTGACTATAGTTAACAATTCTTATATATTTGAAAGTCGTTAAGAAAGTACATGTAAAAGTTCTCATCACAAGAAAAAATATTTTAACTACATGTGGTGATGGATGTTGAGACTAATTATGCTGATCATTTCACAATAAATACAAATATCAAGTCATTACATTGTACACTTGAAACTGATAAAGTTATATGTCAGTTATACTGCAACTAAAAATAAAAAGATGCTGGGCATGTTGTGATTATTCTGGGCTCTTGGAAGGGTCCCCACTGCCTGATACGTATCTATTTCATCTACCGGTAAGCCGCACAACCGCCCTCTCCAGTGGGTGTGATTACTGTGCTCTGTGAACTGAGGCTCACAGAGGTTGAGTACAACGACCAGCGTCTCACCAGGGAGCAGCAGATGCGAAATTCAAACCTCCAACAACTATCAACAAAACTGTACTTTACCTCAAAGGTTTATTCTACAAAGTTCCCCTACACCGAGGCCCAATCCACTGTGAAGAGTCTTCTACAAAGATCTACTCTACTACTGAGACAGCTAAGTACGCTGGGTTTTCATCTAGGTTGTCCATATAGTTAGCTGGGACAGCTTCTGGCATGAGAGCCTACCCAGGAATACACACTGCATGTTTGCCCTGCCATTGTTGGGCTTGTTCTTTAACACAGTAGACTCTCCATTAACCAGAACTCAAGAAACCAGAAAAATATAGAAGAAATACCATATTTTATCTGGCATGGGTGCCGGTTAACGGCGAGTCTACTTATATTTATCCAGCATCTACCAATCCCCAGGGGTGTCGGTGAACTGAGAGTCTACTGTACTTGCATACAGCAATTATAATGGGGAAATCATAGATCCTGAAACATTTGATGGAGAATATATGTGCATCTCATATGACCTCAGAGTATGTAAAATAAATTGCTCCTAATGTTTTGCAGAACTGGAAGAAAAAAATGTTTACATTCATTTATAATAGGACACACACACCTAAATGTTATTTGTCTTACAAATTATATTACATTCAAGAATAACTGAATACATGTTCACAATACATCATCAGAACCATATGGGTCAGATGTATCTTGAATTCAGAAGTTTTTGGCTTTTAGCAAAGTACTACAGTGCTCTATTATTACGTAAGACCTTCAAGTGGTATATGATGCAGTGCCCATATCAAATGTCAATATTTCTGCTGTGAAATATGAATACTGACACTGGAGAATAAGTAAGTTCTAGGTAGAGCTTCGTGTCATTTCCAGTGAAGTTTTGCCACTAAACGACTTTGCCATCAATTTATCAACAACCTTTTCAGAGTTTTTTCTTATTTCAGAATTGCAGATCAGGGTATTTAGACTGATATTTTCTTTAAAATAAGTAAAAACAAACCTATTTCATACCCATATTTAAGCATTGGACTTTGTCAGAAAATGTCCGTGTTGGGAAGGAAAACTATTACTTCTCTTCAAGGCTCTTTGACTGGTCTAATAATAAAATTAACATAAAACAGGTTATCAGGAGGGAAAAAAATTAATTGCATTTGTACAAGGGCTCCATAAGAATATGAGGACCCAATAATAATTGGGCAATTGGGGCTTGTATGCCACCCAGGCCTAAAGAAAAAGGGCTAGAAGTCTAGGACTTCAAAGAGAAGGTAATTTACACGGATACAGAAAAGCAAGTGGTTGGTAAACAAATGCTTGCAATGTCACCCAGTGACAATGGGACACGAACTTTATTCTCCAGGCCCTTCCTATTGTCCCCAGCCCACCACACCTAGCTCAGGTTCTTTGTAGTTACCTCTAATAGCTCTCATCCTGGAATTGGCCCTCTATTGAAATTCTTTTAGGCAACCATCAGTAGGTATAAAGAAAAACTTCCTGGGTATTTTGTTCCTTAGAAGCACTCAGCTAAAATAATCCTCATGCCAATAAGACATATTTTGGGGTGGCAAAATACTGCTTTCCTACATGCACATCTCAAACGTCATCTTAGAACGTGTAAACAGACATTCACGCATCCATTTCTTCTTAATTCAACACACGTGACAACCTATAGACACTAAGCCAGTTAGGTCTTCGTTGGTATTATGAATCCTGAGAAGAATTGCTTCCATAACTCTTGCTCTATATGTCTCCTCCATTTCAAGGCAGATTCCCCTGAATGCTGGTCCAGGGTGTCTCAGTGGTGGCTAACTTAGCTCTTGCTCAGCTCCCCGGGCCCATCTCTCCCTCAGCTGCCTCAGGGTCCTGCTCTTTGCTGAAGGAGAAGCAAATTTACATCCTCTGGACTGAGCCCTGATGCCTGCATGGTGCAGCCAAGGTCAGCACTGGCAGGTCAGAGGGTACGACCTTGTGGTCCAAGGGGAACCCTCATAGGCTGACCCAGGGGGCATGTAGGTAGTGGGACACAGCTTCCCCAGAGCTGTGGGTTACACCGGCGGGTCAAGTCCACTACTTAGCTGGGTGAACCTGTGATAAGAACTGTTTGCACCTGTTAGGAGAAGGCAAGCAGAGTTTGCCACCCCAATATGTGCTTTGGGGATGCTGATGACTATCAACTGTTTATTTTTAAGGAGTGACTCAGGAAAAATCTTTGTGACCTTCCCTGTAACTGCCTAAAACAATTTACATAGAGGACCTGCTCCAGAAAGGGAGCTGTCATCACAGGTAAGGATGGGGTTTAACATGAATTAAGTGTGATAAACAGGGAGGAACCTAGCTAGATGCCTTTGAATAATGCCCTTTCTGCGTCCATTTGCTAAAGATGGCCCAGCAAACATTAATTTACCAAAGATTTGCTTTTCCGTTTCCATGTGATTTGTCTTCCTGAGCCTTAAAGTCTCAAACCACGACCCCCTTTTCTTTAGTTTAATATGGCATATAAGCTCCAACTGCCCGATTTGTTCTCAGGCCTAATATTCTTGTAGAAACCCTGTCCTGGCATACATTTGGCCATTTTTTTCCTCTTAACCTGTCTTACGTTAATGTGATTATTAGTGTAGCCAGAAGCATTCAAAAGAGTAGGAGAAAAAAATAATTTTTCCTCCTTATATTGGGAAATAGCATTAAAAAAAACCTTCCGCCAACCCAGAAAAACCTCTCTTCAAAGGTCGTAGAGACAAAAAATAATTTTTTTTTAGTGAATAGGCATTAAACCAGGCAGCCCATGGTGAGACCACAAAAACAGGAAGAAATTTCACCTCGCATAAAGCCATGCAGATAGAGTTCATTACATAGTCTCACGATAAACTATAAGTAGCCCTGGAGTAAGAGAACTTGACAGCACCATTTCTCACACACAGTTAGTTCATCCTGACTCCCTTGGTAAAGAGGCTATCAGTGTTAGCTTATGGGCTTTCTCTGACCAAGAAACAAAGTTCGTGTATCTTTATGACAGAGGTAATTCTGCAACTTGAAGCAAGGTGCCTACCCTCCCATGGAAACTGGGAGATTGGGGTGATATTTTCCTTGATGTTTACATTTCAAAGAGATGGCTGCCAGGTCATTATGGGTTATCAAGCTGACAAAAGTCTTCTCCTGTTTTCCAAAGGATTTGTATACATTTCAAAGAGACAGGAAATTACTTACAATTTCAAGTTTTCTAAAGGAAAACAAGGAGGGAGGAGGGATCTCAATAGGGAAGATGAAGCCCCTTATTTATGGCTGTTCTTTTTCCTTACACACCCCGCCCCGCTCCACTCTGCTTCTGCAGGTGTCCTGATTCTGAGGTCTTGATCTGCACTTTAAAAGCTCAGCAGGAGCTTCTGCTAGTCAGTTCCCAACTGTGTATGAGAGACAGCTAACCCTGCGCATCAGTGACCTGAGACTGAGCGAAATGCATATTCCCAGGACCCGAGCTGAGAACCACAGCGTCGGATAGCGCGGTGGAGCTGGCAAAGACAAGCAATCACGCGCTCTGGGACTCTACAGATGGGAATCTTGCCTTAGAACAAGGCATCTCTTCCCACGAGGGGTTACCTGTACGCAGGGGGAGGCGTGGCAGCTATCTATAAGCCACAGACTTGAGAGCTTTGACAAAATTATCTTTTAGATCCTCAAATTTTAACTTTCTTTCAAAAACGAATGTCTTTGAGAGCAGTGCCTATGTTCTCTGTCACCTCTTCCTCCCATCTGTTCAAGGTCATCTTTCTCCCTTTAAACAAAGGCAAGGCATAGAAAGGATGCTGCACATCTATGATTGTCCCGTACCCCTAACACCCACCCCATAAGCTTTCAATAAAAATACATGCTGTTAACACAATTCCATCCAATAAATATGAAGATCCAATTGGCTTATTTAGCTATTCATGAACTGGGCACTCAGTTGTACAAAATGAAATATTTTTATAGGCAGAAGGAGGGTGGGGCAAGAAGGTATTAGCAAAAGAAAAGTAAGTATTGTTTCAGGCCAGGGCTTTGGGGGAAGAGACTAGCAGGGTATTAGGATTATTCAACTAATGTTAATCACAAAATTTCAGATTGTCTAAAGGTCACATTCCTGAGAAAGACTGAAACTGTAATTAAGCCTTTGTTTGCTGTTGTAGGAGCAGCAAAAGATTCCAGCCTGTTGTTTCTTTAGGGCTATAAATAGAAGGAAGAGATGAGGAAGAAGAGAGAAGAAAGGCAAACCTCTTAACTACTGTGAATCTTATAAAACTACCTATATACCCTCTGAGATGGGCATCTCCTCTCTCAAAGCCTTTTCTAAAAGAGTTGCTAAGTGTGGACCCAGCATTTTCTGAATGTAATCGTTACATTGTTTCAGTTAAAGCCACTTCAATGTGAAACTAAACATGATGCCATTCATCCTATCACCGTATAACGTTCACTAGCCTGAATTACACAGACTGCACCTGACAATACTAGCAGGTGATGTCTGGAGATTTGAACCTATATTGTCATTTTAACCATGGTCAGAAAATACTTTGTGATCTGGAAAGAAGGCAGATGGAAACATTAAGTGAGGAAGAGAGAAATCCATGTTCCTGCCTGGAGACCACCCTCAGATCACCCAGGAAAAATCTCTTAAGAGGTTCTAATTCTAGGACTTGCACGTCCTGGGTGGGGTGGGAGTCTTCCATCACACAGATGGCCTCCTCTTTTGGGGAATAGGGATGAGGAGACCCTCTCTTCTTTTGAGGGTATTTACCTAAGAGCTCCTTCCTTTGATACTCCTTATTTTAACTTGCCACTTCCCCTTTGACCGGTGTTCCTGGCACCCACTAAACTTCGTCAAGGGAAAGTTTCACCCCATCGTGAGCAGAAATCCTTAACATTTACAAGCACCTCTTTATTCCCCATATTCTCCCAGTAACAACCTCAGCTTTTCTTGGTATTTCTTCAGTCCAGGAGCATCCCAAATCTTTCATAAGCAGGCATTCTGCTGCTCTTGGTGTGTTTCATGCCTGTGCTCACAAAGGCGAGAAAACAGATGAAAAGAAACACGCCCAAAAGCATCTCTGTATGAACTTTGTCATTCCTCAAGGTTGATGCGTACAAATCAAAACACATACACGTTAGTTTGCTTCGCTTCTAGAATGGAGGCCCCCATAACCCTATTTTCTTTGATGTAATGTGCCAGGCCAGCCTCTGGCGCCAACCTGGCAGAGGAGGGGGAACAGGGGATTGAACTCCCGCGCCTGCACGGAGCCCTGCATTTCTCCCAGCGTGCCATAGTGCCTCCTGCTGCGTGTCATCTCTCAGAGCCAGCTCTGGTGGCCACCACGTGGTTTGCCAGGTGTACAATGAGACTGAGTGCCAGAGAAGCCCGGGTCTCCCTCATCCCGGAGGGGGGACCCTGCCCCAGCTGCAAGTGGATCTATCCCTCAAGCTGAATACCTACTTCTCTTGACTGCACGTTCTCCTTCCCATTTTATGTTAACTATCACACCGAACTCAAAGTACCATATTTTCCGGCGTATAAGACGACCGGGCGTATAAGACGACCCCCTAATTTTACAGTTAAAACATAGGTTTAGGCCTATATTTGCTGTATAAGACGACCCCCCACTTCCGAGGCTGTAGTCTTATACAGCGAATATAGGCCTAAACCTATGTTTTAACTGTAAAATTAGGGGGTCGTCTTATACGCTGGAAAATATGGTACTCCTTCTGCAGTTAAAATTAAGCTGGCCCTGTCTTTCTCTAAAATCATTTTGATGTCTGTAGCCTTGTCTTTTTCTTTATGCAAACATATTATGTTGTCCTAAGGAACCTTTTTATTGAATGCATTTCACCAAATCAAGCACTGACTGAATAAATACATAAACATTCAGCTTTGAACTATAATTAAATATCTTTTTTTTCCCCCTTGACTGGCACATGCAGGAAAACAAGATCTGGTCCCATGAGTGAGTTAGGGTGTCAGGGCATGGCTTGAAGCTTTACTAGGAACTGTCCGTTGAAAGGAGAAAAAAGTAAGAACTTGAGCTAAGAATATAAATATGGAAAGTCAAAGGAAAACATGACAGTTTTTTTTGTTGTTGTTGTTTTTAATCTATAGAAGTACAGCCAGGAAATCTCCCTGAAAGCAGAACAAAAAGATACAGAAATAGGCAACAGGAAAGGAACAATAAGAATAGCACACAATGAGTCTGGAGGATTCTACAGTTAACCAATGGATATTCCAGGAACTGTAGCTTAAACAGTAAAGTTGGGTTTTTTGCTCTTTGCAATGAGATGCATCCTGAAACCCCCAGTGCACATTTTGCAAGGAGGGAATGAATGCCTGTTTTATAACCAAATTACATTTGAATAAGCTAGTAGAGTGCTAAAAACAACATATGTGAGTTTTAAATACTTTTGCTGCCTAGGTAGCAGTTAAGTACTTACCATACTAAGAAATGCTATTTGGCTTCAGGTTGTTTTTGTAAGAACCGTGGCAAGCTGTTTATTCTGTCATTATTAGGGGAGGCTCCAGTACTCTGTAATTGCTACTCTACGGAAGGCAATTGGTATGGGTTAATACCAGATGAACTAGGAAGATAACATTCGGCAAACAAATGTATATAATGGAACACTGGCTTTATTGATGGTAGAAGAAAAAATTGTGTCATTTGTAAAAGGTATTTGCTTTATTTACTCCAGTATTTTCCCCATTCTTTGTGGACTGAACTGCCCCCCCTCCCCCCATCTGCTTTTTTATCTTCCAAATAGTAATATCCACCATGGCTGCATCGTATTCTGAAGGAAAGTAGAAGGTCTGTCAACAGGCTTTGACCAGTATGTTTCAGTCAATGGCTCCTTTCTTCACAAAAACTCTATTTAAAAAAGAGAGGAAGAAAGTGAACTAGGACTCTCAAATTGACCTTTTCCACATGCAAGATACACTTCTGCTGAAACTTACCTGTAAATGTGAAGTGCTTGCACAAATACTGATAGATCTCAAGTAGAGTAAATTGCACACTGCTGTCTAACGTGTATAAACATAATTTCTACAAAGCAATATGTAAGCCAAAGAAGCAAAATCTTTTAAAATAATTTTTTCTTTTAAATTTGTAAAGTACTTGCACATCTCTGTCACTGTCAGTCCCTCTTTGCTGGCATGTTCATTTCAGGAATCCTGGTGAACTGAATAGTTTTTCAGAGGATGACCTAAAAGAGGCAGTGTGCCAATGACCTACTTCTACCCTGATCCTACGACCCCCGTTTCCCCATGGAACACCTCTGAACTGGTTTAGTCCACATAGGTCATTTATTTTGGTCTGTCACCCACCCTGCCTGCTCCGCATCTTCATCAGGTACCCCTCTAGTGGAAACTCTTCGGGAGGTCACAACAGAAACAGCTCAGAGAAGCCATTTACTGGGTCTTAGCTGAGCTTCATGCACGAAAGGAGGCTTGGGTAGGGAGGGTAGAGTCGGCTGGCTGCATGCAACCAGCTCGTAAGTCTTCTGAAATAAACGGACTCCTGCTTAGAAAATAAAGACATTCAGACACTATTTCCCTCATGTAATGCTGACCCTGCCGGCTGGCATCACAGGCTTCCTGTAACTCCAATCGTGTCAGAAGCCTCTTCAACGCACACAGGTTGGGTCAGTGTCACTGGTTAAAGAACTATGTATAATTTTTCTATCCATATCTGCTCATATTTCTAAGTTGTCCATCACAATTATGGCAAATCCAGAAACCAGAAGTTTGGCGTTTTGGGTCCTATCTCCCCTCAAGGCTCAGCTCTGACTCTCCACCAGTTTTTCTCGGACCCGGGCCTATTTCTGCACATTGCTCCCTGAGACGGCCTTCCCTCACCCAGCCCTGCCTCCCAGGATCTTCTGCTCTCTTGTCCTCACTACCAGGCCCAGGTAGAATCCAATCCCTCTCCATCTTTGGGAAAATACATGTCTATGTGGGGTGGGGATGGTACTGGTGTATGGATGTATGGCCTTATATTAAAACCTTGTTTTAGATGATTTAAAAGACCTCAGGAGGCAGAGAGGGAATTCTCAGTTTTCATTTTCCTTAAAAGAGATTGAATTATAAGTACACTGAACTTATTTTAAAAGCCTTTTGCTTTCCTACTTAAATAGTTAAGTGTTTTACATCTGCTTATTTAACAGCCTTGTATTAAGCACAAAGAAAAGTCAGAGGTAGCTGATTCAGGTAGGTCAGAAGGGGTGTTAGGCTTCTGCTCCAGGCCACTCCTACTTAAGGAGCTAAGAGCTCAAAAATAGCCACTTCCTCTCTTAGAGACCACACAACTAATTTTTAACCTATGAAGGAGCATTGGGAAAGCTGATGGGAGATATAAGACTTTGGAACAGGGTTATCTAGCAGAAATATAACACGAGACACGTGCAACTTCTAATTTCCTAGTACCCACATTAGAAAAGTTAAAGTAAATAGGTAAAATTAATTTTAGTAACATATTTTGTTTAACCCAACCTATCTAAAATATTACCCTTTCAATATGATCAATACAAATTATTGAGGTATTTTCTTTTCTTTTTTTAACTAAGTCTTTGAAATCTGGTATGCATTTTTCATTGACAGCGTATCTCAATTCAGGCTTGCTGTTATTTCCAGGGCTAAAGAGCCACAGCTAGTTTGAAAAATGGAGTCATTTAATGGGGACAAATACAATGCAGATAATGGTCTTAGCAGAATGAATAGCTGAAATGAGGAAGTGAGAACAATTTCTCACTTCTCAATGGTCTTGCTATTGAGAAGAAGAGAGTAAGAAAAAAATATATAGTTAAGTCTCAAATTAACTTTATGGTGATTTACAACAAAAGTTGTAATGGGAGAACTGATTATTAAAAAAAAAAAAAAATTCAAAAGCTCCGGCATAATGAAAAAAACAGAAATGTTACCCAACATAGTAAGAATATTTCCTTCCAAAAACATATGAAGAAATAAAGTCTTTGTTTATGATTTCCTTACTTTTTTGCTGTATTACTCTTCTTCCTATTGAAGATGAGTTTCAGGTAGCAACTCTCTTTATTAAATTCTGAGGTAAAAGTTTGTGGGCTGATAACCTAGGACCCCAGAATTACATCTCAATAAGCAATCATGTTGTCTTCATCCAATTCCTGAAGATACACTACAGAACATTTCCTCTATCTTAAAAAAGAATTCAAATTAATTAAAAAATAAGAAATATACTCAGTTGTTCAGGTTAGTTCTTTGTTTTCTTTTATCTTTTTTCTGCTTTCTAATTTACAGTCGTTTACTGACTGTCATCACCTCGATTAGAAGAAAACAAGTAAGTATAGAGAAAAAATGGGGGATTAAGAATAGCATCTGTAGAGAAAGGGTTGGTGAAAAAGTATTTTGGAACTGTGGCTTAATCTTAAATACTTTATAAGTAAAAGTTTTAAAACATCAAATTTTTTTTTTCTATTATATTACTATGGAATGTTAATAACTGGACTTACTTAACACAAATCTCGTCTTTCTTTATTTAGAAACCCCTTCACAATGTCAACTTTACCTTCTCATGTTAGTTCCGAGCCCGGGGAGGTTGATAAAACTGCTGGGTGGGCCGAGTGGATCGTCTTGGCTGCCCATCGCCTCCTCGACGGAACTCGAGAGTTTGGTCATAGGCGCCCTCTTCCTCCTATTTGCAAATAGTAGTGATTTAACATGTTCAAAACAGCTTCAAGTTTCCTAGTTACAGACATTTGATGATCCCCATTTTGTTATATTCTCTGATGCTCCCCTATGATTCATATCTGTCAACTTTCATAACAGAGGAAAGCAAAGGGAAAGGGGAAAAAAAAAACCCACCTCTTTTGGTCCTAGGTAATGGAAGAATAAAATTTATAGTGGTAATATTAGACTCAAATTTAATTCTAGCAAAGAAAATTATTTCCACATAAAAATAGTGTGATAATCTCTTCAAATGACTCAGCATGATGTGGTGAAAACACAGAAAAACAAGTATATAATAAAAATTTCCTTGAATGCTGGGCTTCTAAAGATTTTGGGGTATTTATCGTGGAAAGGGGTTTTGGTAAGATATGGAAAAGGGATCAAAGACCCAGAGAAGTTCACCAGCTGCCTGTACTCATTGGATGAAATCTTCAATATCATTAAGAACCTTACATCTAGAGACAGGAAAACATAATGGATTGGAATGAGGGGGAAAATACAATTTACATAGAAAGAAAGCTTCATGCAAGACATAGGAATCACCACAGAAAGACACAAACTACTTTCTTCTCATTTTCATACTAAGCGGGTACATGGGTCAGCTCAAGGAAAAGCATGGGAAAATCAGGACAAAGAGATTAAACAGCAGAAAGAATACAGTTAATTGTATTTGAAAAGGACTTGGAAGCAATAGAAATGTAGCCAAAAGCCACACTGGTTTCTTACTGAGTGCTGCCACCCTATTACTTTAATGGTTTAAGTTAATGTAGCTATGAAGTACGTATATTCCTTTGTAGAGACAGAAAAAAATTGGCTCTCAGTTTTGTTAATGGAAATAAAAAAAGAAAAAGAAAAACCAAACAAAAAAAAACAGCATCTATTTCAAAAACAGAGTCTAAATTCCAAATGAATTATCAAAGCACAATAATTTGCTTGATTTTGGAAATTTATCATATAATTTATATATATTCCTCCTCTTCACTTTGTATTTGAATTTTCCTTCCCAAAAGACATTTTTCCTTTGACATAGGACATTATGTGAAAGACTGAGTTCTACTCTTTCCATTTTCCAGATCCAGCTATTGCAGTTTTATTTGCTGGAAGCAGAAAGATGCTAGATAATCTGATCAATTCCTATTACTTAGAATGACATTTAATATTTGGAAGAACATAACTCTCCTTAGGTGGCCTCCACCGTATTCTTAAGAAAGAACCAGTATTTCCATTTCATATAAAGTACATTGAAATCCAGGAGAGTTTTGAGACTTTGCCCTAATACTTCTAAGGAAAACTTAAATTTTTATTCAAAGGCTGCTGCACTTTAAGTCTCAGTCTGCATGTAAGAGAAAAAACCAATAGTCAATTAATGATCATCCTTAAGGGACCTTCATCACCTAAATAAGAGAATAGAGAAATTTGACACTATATCTGCCATAACTCAATAATTATGTTTTAGAGGCAAACTTCCAGATTAGCTCTCCTTTCATTAACAATCAATCTCAAAATGGTTCCAAGTGTCAGATATTATGTCTATAATTTAGTAAAGCAATTAAAATGCAGGAAGAAAAATTAAAGTGTTCAGGAAAGAAGAGAATTCATTTTTGTTATTCTGGTCACTATTCTGAATGATGATTATCAAATATTATAGCTAAATTTGAAATGGAGCTATTTAATTATATGAAATGACAACATTTGAAGCTTTGCATATTAACTAAGAAGAATGACAATATATTTGCTACTATAGCAGATGAAGTAATTATTTCAGGTGTTAGAATGGAAAGTTATTTTCTCCACACCTAGCTGTAGAACTGGCTAGAAGACATATAGAAATCGATGCTCTATCAATAAAACACATGATTAAAGGTATGATACTACATTTGCTAAGTAAATTTGGTTTACATAATAAATGTAACACTGCTATTTGAAAAGCTGTCTCTACTGTGTCTAAAACATTCAGACTATACAGCCAGAGCCAATTAAATGGTCTTACAGAGATGACAGACCATGCAATTTCTTTCATGTTATTGGATGTCTTCACTATTTATTAAAAAAAAAGAAAAAAGAAAAAAAAAGAAAAGGTAACCAAAACTAAAAATGATTCTGTGAACTTGATTTTCAGTTATTATCAAAGGCACAATTTTGCTCTTTAAACTTTTAGATATTCTTCCTGAAAAGTCATCGAAGGCAAACCTGGTTACCCACAAAAACCACGTGCTACCGTCTCTAGCTGGTCATTTCTAGCACCGAATGAGTCCCCTCTTTCCATTTATGTAACACACAGCTCAGTTTACTACATCGGTGTACTTGGAGTCATTGTTGAGTGAAATGTATACCTTTGTTCTTCTAGCCTATCTTCTTCCTTTGGGTTTCATTACTCTGTAACAACAGATTTAAAACTCAAAAAAGAAAAAAATTGATTTCACAGTTCATAAACATGTTTTCAAAAATCTAACACTATGCTCCAGGTTGGCACAGTCCTGGAAGGCTCTCTAGAGTCTGTTCCCTAGATCTGACTGATGAAGGATCTATAAACTCAGGGATGGGAAGTGATTCCCCCAAGTCACAGAGCTCGTTGGAGAAAAAGTCCAGTCCACTTGATTTCCTTAAAAGACTTGTGATAAATTTTGCAGAATGCAAGTGACCAATGTCACCTTCAGCTAAGCCTTTAAGATTTAGAACCATTTTACTGGGACTCAGATGTGTGCTCATCTGAGCCATCAAAAGCCTGGTTTCAAAACACCACAGTAAGTAACTAATGTTCAAAATGTACCCTCTTTACACGCCTGTATTTACTAGTTTACTGTTCCTTTTAATGAAAAGAAACAAAATGCAATAACTATGGTGACGTTAAGCACGAACAGAGTGCTATGTTGAAGGAAAAAAAAAGTCATAGCACCCACGAAAAGGGCGATGCACAATTTCATCTATAAAACACGTGGGCCGGGCCACAACTTCGCCTTTCCCGCATAGCATCTTCAGTCTTCCCTTAGGGCACACTGTATCTGGAGTGAGAACATATTCCCTCATCTATAAGTGAGCTGTTAGGAAAGCTCATCATAAATCAGTCACTTGGAACCTGAAACACACTTCAATAGGAGGCGTGAAAGACATTTAAATAGAGGTCAGGGTCTCTGTTCCACAAATAGTAAGGTAAAACGCAGCTGAGCATACAAACCAGAAAGTGCCAGATCAGTGACTAGCATGTGGGCGTGATTTTGCCCGTTAGCCAACGACTGGAGATCTTTTTGGTTGTTAGAAACCGAGAGGGTAGGGGTGGGGGGTCAGGGGAGTTGCTACTCCATCTAATGGGGAGACAGAAGGGTGCTGCTAAACATCCTGGAAGGCACAGGGCAGTCCATACCGTAGCCATGCAGTTGCAGGCCAGCCGCACTGAGGCTGAGCAGTCCTGTGCTGTGCACATGAAGGAGGAGACGCCTCCTCTTCTGTGCCAGGGCTGCCTGGAAAATCCCTCTGAAATGCAGGAAGTCTCTTTTTGTTTCGGAGATTTCTTCTTCTGCCTCTAAGCCCTACATGCGGACCCAACTCACTCTGGAACTCTAGTGGGGGCCCTATTTGCTGACAATACTGTGCTCCTCTGTTATAGCTACGGTACATGTTCATTTTAACTTACTGCATTGCCTTTTCTTATATTGCCATTCCTCATAATCATATGAGGAGACAATGAGAGTATTTGGTTGGTCAAAGAGGGGAGGGGGGTGGCAATTTTCTTCATTAAAAAACTTAGAAAAACTTATCAGTACTCTCATCTGGCTTTTAGTACCTTTAGTAGCTATTTTGTGTATAATTTAATAGAATTTCTTCTAGTCAGTTCCTTCTCACAGAATTTGTACGTCTCACACACACACACACACACATCAGAACATAAAATACATACCATATACTCTCAACACTAATCTTTGAAATTTAGGCTATTTTGAACAATGAAATACTAAAGAATACATATCTCCTTCAGTGATTCATATATAAACCACTTCCTCTACATAATTCCAGGCCACGTTCTGCCTGCCTGGTTAGCTTGTTTAGTCAGTTTATAGAAATCTAAACTTATTTTAATATAAAACCTAAGCAATCATTTTAAAGACAAACCTGCTTTGCCAAAACATCAAGTAATGAAGGTAAAACTCCGTGGACAGTAAATACAGTGGTTGCCAAGGATTAGAGGGGAACAGAAGGTTGAACAGACAGGGCTCAGAGGCTTGTTAGGGCAGTGAACCTATTCTGTGTGATACGATTACGTCATTATACCTTTTCCAAACCCATAGAACACTAGAGTGAGTCCTAATGCAAGCTATGGACTCTGGGCAATGGTGATGT